>SJXQ01000927.1:268456-282250 GCA_006408695.1 Aepyceros melampus | reverse complement strand
GAAAAAGAGATTTGGGGGGAAAGAGGAAAAGACAATAAACAAAGAGAAGGCAGGGCAGGGGGGAAAAGGGGGAAGAATGGGGGGGGGGAGGGGTAGGAAAGAGTTTTCGAAAAAGAACAGTCTTCCCTTGTAGTTAGGTCAGGGCCATTGTACATGGCCTGGAGGGAAAAAGCAAGGGCAGTTTGAGACAGAACTAAGTTCTTAGAAGTGATAACTCAGTTCACTTTTCTGCTACTTTCAAGTATTCATCTGAGCTATTTTTCTGGAAAATAATCTCATTACCCCAATGGACTTTCAATGTAGAATGATTGTGGTTGTAAAAAAAAAATTCACTATCTTTTGTGATTGTTAGAAAGAACTAAGTCATTTTTTTGAAAGGAAATAACTGTGTGGCATCAAAAACTAACTTTTCTAACGCATGAAGATGGTTGCTTATACTAGATGGTTGCATAGACTAGAGGCTGAGATGGGGGAGCCCGGTGGGCTGCTGTCTATGGGGTTGCACAGAGTCGGATGCGATTGAAGCGACTTAGCAGTAGCAGCAGCAGAGGCTGAGAAGATGGAATATTCAGGACAAAGGGTGGTACCTGTTGGAGTAGACCAGAGTGGGCCACAAGTCAGGATTATTGGGGTACACAGGGGGAGCCTGAGGGACTGGACTCTTGGACAGCCAGGGTCAAAAATGTAAACATTATCTTAATAATTTTACTTAGTGGATCATCTTGAGACCAGATCAACATAAATTTCCAATCCTAGTATTTACTTTGGTGGTGGTGGTGGCTTAGTCACTAAGTCATGTCCGACTCTTGCAACCCCATGGACTATAGCCTGCCAGGCTCCTCTACCCATGGGATTCTTCAGGCAAGAATACTGGAGTGGGTTGCCATTTCCTTCTCCAGGGGATCTTCCCAATCTAGGAATCAAACCTGGGTCTCCTGCATTGCAGGCAGATTCTTTACCGACTGAGCTATGAGGAAGCCCTAGTACTTACTTTAAAATCTCCTAGTTATTAAAAATCATCTCAGGTCTTCAACATAGTTTGGAATATGACCTCTCCCAGGAAGTAAGCCAGAAGTATAGAGAGACACCCAGTTAGACCCTCTGTGGTACATTTGAATTTGTTAGAAGTATCCTTCTCTACCTGGCCTTACCATCCCCCCATCTGACTACATCACGGCTGGGTTTGCTCACCCTACCTGTACGTTCAGTAAATAATGAATGTAGACAGAAAGACACTCAGTCTCCCACCTTCCTCTTCCCTGACCCTGGTCCTGTTTCCCCATATCCTACAACAGAGTCAGGAATCAGATGGAATCGGGGTCAACACTTACCGGATTTTGTGGACCTGGGAACAGAAGTCAAATATATCCACAGCACTCTCCAAGGCATGAGTGACTTCTTCAGGTGCCTTTTCCCCAGGGAAACCAAAGACACAGAGAAAAGAGCAGCCCTGTGAGGGAGAAAGGCAGCAAACACAACTGGTGGACAGTTAGTTTTAAACTGGACCATTTAGATGGCCCAATGGAGGATGGGTGGCAATTTTCACTCTCTGAAACAAATTTCATCAAATATATACCTATTTCAATGTCTTCCCTGGTAGCTCAGATGGTAAAACGTCTGCCTACAATGTGGGAGACCTGAGTTCGATCCCTGGGTCGGGCAGATCCCCTGGAGAAGGAAATGGCACCCCACTCCAGTACTCTTGCCTGGAAAATCCCATGGACAGAGGAGCCTGGTAGGCTACAGTCCATGGGGTTGCAGAGAGTCGGACATGACTGAGCGACTTCACTTTCACTTTCAAACATTATATAACTTCTCTTGCATCATCAACAGTAGGGTTAGAACCTGAGAGTGTGCCCTCCTGTCTACTCTCTACTGTAGCCAAAGTCTTGGGTTACAAAGTCCTAAGTTTAAGTCCAAAAGAAGCACAGAGCAAAAGGCACCAGTTCTGGGATTAGAAAATATGTGCTCTCATGCCACTTCCCAAGTGTGGAAACTTGGACAAGTCAATCCCACTCTATGAACTTCAGTTTATCAATCTAAATACAGGTAAAACTTAGACTTGCTGAGGTTGGTTATGTTACTGAAAAATTAGTATGTTATATTTACATATATACACAGGCACCTCATTAACTCTAAAGTTCTCTTCAGATATTGTTATTATTCATTTTCTTGAGGATAAGGGCTCAAGCTGGGAGTGTTTTTTCTTGGCAAAAAGTTAACTCTTTCGAGACAGTAAACTCTGAAGTTTGGCACTTTGACTATTAGACCCTTAAAAAATGACTTCATATGCTGTTTTCTGTAAGAAAATAGTGCATAGTGAATAAAAGTCAATGGGGTAAAAATTTGAGTCTATGTATGTTATATCCTGATAAAATGCAAAAGAACAGTAAAATGCATCAGTTTCTGCAACCCTCTCCAAAAAGAATCTGACCAAGTACATGCTTAGTCACTAAGTCATGTCTGACTCTTTGCCTGCCAGGCTCCTCTGTCCACAAGATTTTCCAGGCAAGACTCAGTTCACTTCAGTTCAGTTCAGTCGCGCAGTCGTGTCTGACTCTTTGCGACCCCATGAATCTCAGCATGCCAGGCCTCCCTGTCCATCACCAACTCCCGGAGTTCACTCAGACTCACGTCCATTGAGTCCATGATGCCATCCAGCCATCTCATCCTCGGTCGTCCCTTTCTCCTCCTGCCCTCAATCCCTCCCAGCATCAGGGTCTTTTCCAATGAGTCAACTCTTGGTATGAGATGGCCAATGTACTGGAGTTTCAGCTTTAGCATCATTCCTTCCAAAGAAATCCCAGGGCTGATCTCCTTCAGAATGGACTGGTTGGATCTCCTTGCAGTCCAAGGGACTCTCAAGAGTCTTCTCCAACACCACAGTTCAAAAGCATCAATTCTTCGGCGCTCAGCCTTCTTCACAGTCCAACTCTCACATCCATACATGACCACAGGAAAAACCATAGCCTTGACTAGACGGACCTTAGTCGGCAAAGTAATGTCTCTGCTTTTGAATATACTATCTAGGTTGGTCATAACTTTTCTTCCAAGGAGTAAGCGCCTTTTAATTTCATGGCTGCAGTCACCATCTGCAGTGATTTTGGAGCCCAAAAAAACAAAGTCTGACACTGTTTCTACTGTTTCCCCATCTATTTCCCATGAAGTGATGGGGCCAGATGCCATGATCTTCTTCAGTTCAGTTCAGTCGCGCAGTCGTGTCCGACTCTTTGCGACCCCATGAATCGCAGCACGCCAGGCCTCCCTGTCCATCACCAACTCCCGGAGTTCACTCAGACTCACGTCCATTGAGTCTGTGATGCCATCCAGCCATCTCATCCTCGGTCGTCCCTTTCTCCTCCTGCCCTCAATCCCTCCCAGCATCAGGGTCTTTTCCAATGAGTCAACTCTTGGTATGAGATGGCCAATGTACTGGAGTTTCAGCTTTAGCATCATTCCTTCCAAAGAAATCCCAGGGCTGATCTCCTTCAGAATGGACTGGTTGGATCTCCTTGCAGTCCAAGGGACTCTCAAGAGTCTTCTCCAACACCACAGTTCAAAAGCATCAATTCTTCGGCGCTCAGCCTTCTTCACAGTCCAACTCTCACATCCATACATGACCACAGGAAAAACCATAGCCTTGACTAGACGGACCTTAGTCGGCAAAGTAATGTCTCTGCTTTTGAATATGCTATCTAGGTTGGTCATAACTTTTCTTCCAAGGAGTAAGCGCCTTTTAATTTCATGGCTGCAGTCACCATCTGCAGTGATTTTGGAGCCCAGAAAATGCTGGAGTGAGCTGCCATCTCCTCTTCTAGGGGAGTTTCCCGATCTGGGGATCAACCTGCGTCTCCTGTGTCTCCTGCTTCAGCAGGCAGAGTCTTTACCACTGAGCCCCCTGGGAGCCCATCTGACTAAGTGTGCTCAGCTGCACACTCGTGTCTGACCCTTTGCGACCCCATGGACTGTAGCCCACTAGGTTCCTCTGTCCATGGAATTTTCTAGGCAAGAATACTGGAGTGGGTTGCCATTTCCTTCTCCAATCTAAGAGTCAGATTCTAATTGGCACTAGGTTCTGTTGTGACGTTGGTAGGGCAGGGGGTTGGGGGGGATAGCCCTGAATCCAGGTCTGTGAAGAGACTACCCTGTGAAGAGGGTAGCCCCTTTGGGGCACTGGTGGGTTTGCTTTGCCTGGAAATTCTGCCTCGTGGCTTGGCAAGATCTCACGCTGCACTGAGACTAGCAGCTCTCATCTGCTGAGTGCTGCCTTGAACCAGGCATCACAACAGGTGCTTCACACACATATATTTTAAAACTTTCAACAATCATTTTAGGCAAATACTATCCTCATTTAAATCATGTCCCTATTTTCATACAAAGTAAATAGGAACAAACTAAGTCTCAGAGAAGTTCAAAGAGTTGCTAAGGACACACAGCTGGGAACTGTGGGAGCCAGGAACTGTCTCTCCAGGAATTGTCTGGAGTATCTGCAAGACACTAAAAACTGTTCTCTTGGGTCTGTGCTCTTTTCTGATGATACTCATGAATGAATATGGAAAAAAGTATCCGATTACACTGGACTGGAGGTCTTTGTTGCCTCCGAACTCCCACAGAACAGAGTATTTTTTGTACAAAAATTATTTCTGCCTGGTTCTGTGACAACCTGTGAGAGTTTCTCACCTCTGCAGCCCAGCCCTAGCTTTCTGTCACTGCCAATGCTCACTGCATTTTGTTAATTAGTGAGTGAATAAGTGTGGAGCAGTAATTAAGTGCTCTGCTCTTACAATACAAAAACACCTGAGATGGTGAAATCAATTCTCATGAGCACTGCTATGATAATTTATCACATCATTTTTCTCTGAATAGATGAAGAGCAGATTGAAAACACTGAGAGCTAAAGGTGAGACCCCCATCCAATCTCAATTAGGAACTGAAAGGAGAACTGGAAGTGTATATAGGGCAGATGGAGATTATAGGAAATTGCAGCTTCTAGGGTATGATGGTTACTAGAAGACCAACCTGAAAATCTCTGGGAGACTCATTATACCCTGGATTCCACATGTATGTACATATAGTGAAAGCTAGTTGAATACAGTGGTTAAGAGCACAGACCAAGAAGGCACACTACCTGGGTTTGAAGTCCAGTCCACCACTTAATCTTATTTTGTCTCACTATCCTTAGCTTTACCTAAACACCTTCATCTGCAAAATGGGGACAATAACAATACCTATCACTTAGAGCAGGCATGTGAAGAAAGAAGTAATATACGTGAAAGTGAGGAGAATAATGCCTAGCACACACTGAGGGTCACATCTACCATGTAAGCCGTTGAAGTGAAGTGAAGTGAAGTGAAGTCGCTCAGTCGTGTCTGACTCTTTGCGACCCCATGGACTGTAGCCCACCAGGCTCCTCCCTCCATGAGATTCTCCAGGCAAGAGTACTGGAGTGGGTTGCCATTTCCTTCTCCAGGGGATCTTCCCAACCCAGGGATCGAACCCGGGTCTCCTGCATTCCAGGCAGATGCTTTAACCTCTAAGCCACCAGGGAAGACCCTATGTAAGCTGTTATCATACTATAAATAAAGACTGATGGTTCTAGGTTAAATGTGTCCGTTCCTTCTCTTTTTCCCCCGTCCATGGACATAAATCCACGGACACAATGCTAATCTTAAATTATTGGTAGGTTTCCCCATCTTTAGTGTGGGAAATTTACCTTGTCAAACATGAAGACTTTGTTGACTTGGCCTTGGAAGACCCTCAGGACAGAATTAATGTGCACGCAGGCATCCTGAATAGCTGAGCCTATGACTTCTGCTTTATCTTGGTCCTTAAACATCAGGTTCACAAACATAACTGTCACTGGGCGAAGCTCAGACAAATAACCCCGAAGCTGTTTGTCATCAATCTGTAATTTAGAGGGAAGCTTTCCTTAACATGTGTCCCTGACGTGGGTCTTTTCTCCCAATATCATCACCACCACACCCAAAGTTATCACTGGGAGGGAACTAGCCTTTTGAGATTCTCTAGGGCAGAGTTAGACACGACAGCAGCAGCAGGGAAACTGAAGTTATCAAAGTTGGGAGGTAGAATACAGCAGAGCCAGCTTAAAGTAAAAAAGATGGAAATGGAATGGACTATCAAAATCTCTTCCAATAGGAACTTACAAGCCTGCTCATTTTTGGCCAGCCACCACTCTCGTGCGCCAACTGCTAGCTCCCTCAGCCAGTATGAGCCATCACAATAAAAGAACTGCTGTTTCCTCTGGCTCCCCAACAATTTAGGAATAAGACTAGCATGCCGCATAATTCAGCCTAATATTTTCATAGCAAGCTACTTTTCAGAATATTTCCATATTCCATCTTCCTTTATCCTCAAATGAAATAAAATTAAATTATCCTCATTTTACTAATTAGATAACTGAGGAATGGAGAGATAAAATTTTCCAAGTCATATGGGAAAACAGCAAACAAAATCCAGATCTATGGACTTCTGTTTGTAGTACCCCCTTGCCTCTCTTTGGTGTGGTATTTCATTCAGCTCCCATCTTCACTCTAAGTCTATCCAAAACAGGCACAAGGAAAGGAAAGGTGAGTCTTTCCCAAATTATCCCTGCCTATATCATCAGCCCTGAATTTTGTTAAATTTAAGTACATAAGAAAACAATGGGGGAGAAGCATTGCATTTTTTCTCCCCCAGACAACACAATAGTGTCAGATTCTCCATTGACAATATGAAACACATCTTCTGGATGAAAAAGGAAATTGTGTATAGGAATCTTGGAATCATGCTTCCTATCTGAGGTTTCATGCACTTTTCATAAAAGATGATTTAATAATTTCTAACTAGGCAACATGATCATTTTCTTGGATTTTTCAAATGAATTTAAGTAATTGATATTAAATACATAATACTAAACATGTTAAAGAAATTAAATTATTCCATCAGGCCATGTATTCTGAGTTTTGGTTTAAAAACCCAACCACATCTTTGTTCATTAAGTGCAAGGACAGACCTTGGTAAAGCTATAAAGCATTTGTCTTTTGCCTCCTTTCAGCTCCCTAGCTATTGTTGCTTTTTCCATGTTTGTCATTCCCACTCACAATTTTCACAGTGACTCACAGCACCTCTCTTATATCCCTTTCCTGTAGACCTTGCTGTCAACTAGTAGCAGCTGAAGAAGCAAAACATTAGCTCTTAGAGGGAGGGAGGGGAAGAGTGGCATGGCTCTCTTGAGCTTCAAAAATCTTAAAGAATCCAACAATTGCAGGCACTAGAGGGAGTGTCTGGAAAATCCCATGAGTGGAGGAGCCTGGTAGGCTGCAGTTCCTGGGGTCGCTAAGAATAGGACATGACTGAGCAACTTCACTTTCACTTTTCACTTTCATGCATTGGAGAAGGAAATGGCAACCCACTCCAGTGCTCTTGCCTGGAGAATCCCAGGGACCAGGAAGCCTGGTGGGCTGCTGTCTATGGGGTCGCACAGAGGTGGACACCACTGAAGCGACTTAGCAGCAGCAGCAGCAGCAGCAGAGGGAGTGTTTCTCAATTGAATGAAAGGTACAGGGGGGCATTCTGACAGCTCTTCAACCCACACTGTGAAGGCAGCTGCCCTCAGATCAGGCTTGTCCCACAAACATTTCCTTTAGGACATAACTGCATTTTGACAGGATTAAGAATTAAAATAGGCATTATATTAGAGAGGATGTATACAGCCTCTGAAAGAAAGGTAGGGTTCAGAGAGAACAGGGTTCAAATCCTAGCTACATTTCTTCCTTTATAACCTCAGGAAAGTTCATGGTATCATTCTGTCTCTGTTTTCTCATGTATAAGGGATAAATACACCTGCTAAGGATTGTGAAGAGTAAACACATGAAAGAGTAGAGTGTCTGGCATATGGTGAGTGCTGAGAAATAGTTATCATTTGAACAGTTAATGCATTTGAAAGAACCTAGATCTGAGCAAATGAAAATGGAAAACTCTAAGGCTGGAGGACTTCTGAGAGTTCTAATTATCTCTATTAACTTTCAAAGCTTAAGATATAATTCAAATGACAAGAGAAACAGTATCATTCACTTGCTATGTGCCATGTAGAAAGGACACGTGACACGCTCTTTTTTGTGTGTATGTGACATGTTCTTATACGCTTGAGACACTTTCAGTGTGTCCACTTGTATAAGTGCCCACTTGTATAAGGCCTATTTTACCCCTGTTGTCACAGTGTAATTATGAGTAATGCCCCTTTTAATTCTTAAAAACATTCTGATTTGAACACATGGAGAATGTCCATCCCACCTCTTTCTATTTCAATGAAACATTTTACAAGCTGCTGATTTTCTTGATCTTAGCAACTGTCCAAGATCCCTGACACCCTAAAAGTCGATAAATTAAATTATTGAAATACCTGCTTCAATATGCTTTCCATCACATACTTTTGTAGGGACAACTCCAGGTCAGGATCAGACTCTAGCATGCAAGCAAGCCTCAGGAGGTCTAAGAGGGCAGGAGAGGTAGGATCAGAAAGGGAAGCTTGGCTTTGTAATGTGGGAGAGAGGTGCCTCCCAGTCCCCATTCCCTTGGGCAGTGGTCTTCACCGTTCAGTCAGAAAACTCTGGGCTACTTCATGGCCAAATAGGGCCAAGGGGAAGCCAATGAGATGTTCTCAGAAGTTGAGGGTTTCCCAAAATTCAGTTGCATGTAGCTCAAAACCCTGTTCTAAATGTCGTCACACTACAGAACTTAAGGAAACTTTCACCTCTAGAGTTGAGCTAAAAGTATTGTCACAGGTAATGGGAATAAACAGATGAGGGGATGATAATGGAGGACAACGCTGACAGAATGCAGGGCATGATCGAGTTGAAAGAGCAGCATGAGTAAGATTTAGGAGACTGGCTTCTGATCCTAAGTTTGATACCAACTTGCTGTGTGACTCTGGACAAGTCAGTTCACTGCCCTGGTTGACTCTTATTTCCTCATCCAGGAAAAAAGCACTAGGCTTTCATCATCTCCATGATTATTTCACCATAATGGTTGATTGTTCCATACTCTATAAAATAGACTGTTAGGAAGCGGTAAGAACGAATTTGAAGAAATCAAAAAATAATGGAAAGAAATTATGATAGGTTTTCAGCAGGGAATACAATAATGATAATAATGTGAAAAAGAAAAATAACGGTGGAGTCTGAAAAGGATACAAATTGGGGAGCAAATGTTTGTACTGAATGTATTCAAAACTTAGTATATTTTAAATACTGTGCTAGGCACTGTGTGGGAATAAAAAGTTCTTAGGAAACTGAGTTTTTCCTGGAGGCACTTAGGCACATTCAACTATAGAAAAGTTAAATACAAAAAAGACCAAATGGGCTTATAGATTATAAAGACCAGAGACATTCAGAGAAATCAGTGGTCTAGATAAACTGGTTTAATCAGAAAATGGTTAAAAGGAGAACTAGGAATTTTACTGAATCTTGAATAACGTGTGGCTTTTTACTAGAAGGATGCATACCCAGCAGTTGTAGATTAAAGTCAAGAATGAGAAGAGTATGTTAAAGAATTGGTAGAGACTAAATTGGCATGAGCCCCATGTGAGTATTGGAGATTAATAAGAAATGATGCTGAGCAGACTGTGGAGAGAAGCAAAGAGCTCAGGAAGAGAGCAAGCACTGTAAAGGTCTAGACGATTATGGCAACAAAGGTTATTTGTTGTTCAGTTGCTCAGTTGTATGACTATTTGCAGTCCCATGGATTGCAGTATGCCAGGCTTCTCTGTCCTTCACCATCTCCTGCAGTTTGCTCAAACTCATGTCCATTGAGTTGGTGCTGCCATCCAATCATCTTGTCCTCTATCACCCCCTTCTCCTGCCTGCAATCTTTTACCCAGCATCAGGGTTTTCGCATCAGGTGGCCAAAGTATTGGAGCTTCAGCATCAGTCCTTTCAAAGGATAGTCAGGGTTGATTTCCTTCACAATTGACTGGTTTGATCTTGTTATCCAAGGGACTCAAAAAGTGAAGAGAAGTTGCTCAGTCGTGTCCGACTCTTGTGACCCCATGGACTGTAGCCCACCAGGCTCCTCTGTCCATGGGATTTTCCAGGCATGAATACTGGAGTCGGTTGCCATTTCCTTCTCCAGGGGATCTTCCCGACCCAGGGACCAAACCCAGGTTTCCCGCGTTGTAGGAAGACGCTTTACCGCCCAAGCTACCAGGGAAGAGACAAATATTATGGAATTTGGCCGGTCTTTGCTTCTGATACCAGAGTAACTTCTAAATCTTTGGAATTTCCCAGATAATGAAACTGTCTCTGTTATTCATGATGGGTCCTTTGGACCACACCTGAATTTATGCTAATGAGATGACTCAGGATAAGGGTCTATCTGCAAAGACCAAGCATGTGATAAGAGGGTTGTCGCTTTGAACGAGGTGTTAAGAGCCAACCTCATGACATCTGAGGAGGGCAAAGGGGCTGGAGATTTAGTTAAATTATAAGCCTAATAGGGCTTCCCTGATGGTTCAGATGGTAAAGAATCTGTCTGCAATGCAGGAGACCCAAGTTCAATCCCTGGGTCTGGAAGACCCCCCCGGGAAAGGGAATGGCTATGCATTCCAGTATTCTTGCCTGGAGAATTCTATGGACAGAGAAACCTGTCAGGCAGTCCATGGGGTCGAAAAGAGACAGATAGGACTGAACATCTAACGCTTTCACTTTTCACTCTGAGGCCAGTTTTTCATAGTACATGCCTACTTAATAAACCACCACTAAAATACGTGAACCTTTGCCTCCCTGGCTGGTAAATACTTTGATGTGCAAGGAGTACGATGCGTCCTGACAATCAAGAAGCTTCATATTTGGGACTCTCCCAGACCTCATCCTATGTGTTCAGAGACCAATACAATACTGGTCTTCATTTGTATTCTTTACAATAAAACCGTAATTATAAGCATAGTACTTTGCTGAGTTCTGTGAGTTATTATAGTTAATTATTGAACTTGAGAGCATTGTGAGAATGCTTGGATTTGTAGCCAGTTGGTCATAAGTGCAGGTGACTTACTAATCTCAGAGTTGTAGCTGGTGATAAGAGAAGTCTTATGGAAGACTCCACCTCTCTGTGCTAAGTCCAGGTAGTTAGCAACTGAATTGCACTGTATTGCAGAGCCCAAAATAAGTTATTGAAGTTATGATGAAGTTATGATTAAGATCTAGGAGATGAGATGAGGTACAGTTCAAGGAGTGTATCACTGGATTTTCTCCATCCTTGGAGCTTTTGGGTTCTTGGCCTTTCCTGGTCAATTTGCCTACAGTTCCCCTGAGCACCCCTCTCATCCCATTACCTACTGCAGTTTTGTAAAATTACAGTCTAAATTTGTGATGTTCAAATATTCAAGACCTACATAAAAATGGTGACAAAGAAGAATGATTCAAAGATGTTTCTGAAGTTTCTAGTCTGGATAAAGGAACAGTTTCAGAGAAAGATAAGTAGCATAGAATTGAGACATTGTTGAAATAAATTTCTAGGCCCAAGATAAGCTGCTCCCTATCCAGCATGCCATGTCAGCAAACCAAAATTTAGATTAATTTTTGTGCCCCAGTAAATGCTCCACTTAACCAGAAATGCAATAATCATAGTTAGCCAATCCCTAAATGCCTAGCCAACTCCCGGCCTTCTTCCCCCAAACGACTGACTATATGACCCCAGCCAATCAGATACTTAGGCTTCCCTGGTGGCTCAGAGGTTAAAGCGTCTGCCTCCAATGTGGGAGACCTGGGTTCGATCCCTGGGTCGGGAAGATCTCCTGGAGAAGGAAATGGCAATCCACTCTGGTATTCTTGCCTGGAGAATCCCATGGACAGAGAAGCCTAGTAGGTTACAGTCCACGGGGTCGCAAAGAGTTGGACATGACTGAGCGACTTCACCACCTTCACCAATCAGATACTTTGTTTGTCTCTTCCTTGTTCTTTACTCTTTAGCCTTTCCTTGTTCTTCCCTCTTTACTTCTTGCCTTCCATACCATTTTGCAGGAGACTGCCTACTTCATGAAGTACTAAAGTTTGTTATCACCTAATTGTCCTGCATTCCTCACACTGTCCCAGTCCTTCTGGCAGTCATAGGGAAATCCAGCAGAGATTAATGGTTCCACAAAATGTGGGTAGAGAAGACCAGACAGTCCAGGACAGATTCCTGGAATCATCAACATTCAAGGAATAGAAAGGAACTGAAAATGAGTAGTTTGAGGGGTAAAAGCAAAACTGGGAAATAATATTCTTGAACTCAAGGAACGAGGAGAAGATAATACCTAGAAAAGAGAGTAATCTAAAGCCAATCACCTAGTTATGAGGCCTGAAGAGAGGTCAGCTGGTTTGGTAAGTTGATGGCTATTAACACCTTGACATAAACGGTCCCAGGAGACAGGGGGAAAAGTGAACAGAAGCTAGATGTCAGGGACTCAAGACTGACAAGTAGGTGAATATATGCTCTCCACCCTCACCTCAAGGTGCATGTAATCAGTGCTTATTGGGTGAATAAATAAAAGAGAGGATAGAAGGAGAGGTAGAGACATACAGATTACCCTTGAGAAGTCTGGTGCCGAATTTAGAAGGGAAAAAAGGAGTCATAGGTTTTTTTTTTCCTTTTATCATGGAGAAGACTTGCAAATGCTTGGAAGATGAGGGCAAAGAGAGGCCGAGGACCGAAGGAGGGCTTTACTTAGAACAGCTATTGCAGGGATGGGAAGGAGGCCCCTTTGTATGCTGATGGACTGTGAGCTGAACTGAAGAAACCAAGCACTCGTAACGGAGCCCTTGGCTTTGGTGTAAGACCCTGCAGACCACTGGCAGAGGCAACGGCTCTTGAGTATAGAAGGTACTTACTTTTGTGGTCACCAGAAGGATAATAATCCATGAAAGCCATACACTTTGTGAAAAATTCATCAAAGTTAAAAGAAGGGGGTGGTTTTAAGAAATTAACCTAGATTTAAAAAAAAGAGAAAAGGGAGAAGTTTTTGGTTATTCTGAGGGTTGCCTGGTCCTTTGAATATAGTTTCTCAACAGAAAGGGCAGGGTTTTGAATGTCCCAGACATGATAATCAGACACTGGCATACTTAAACAACAGTGAAGAGCTTTAATTTGCATGTAATTACATTAAAAGTATCTCTGATTAGTCATTAAGATTTCAATCTTCAGTATATACACAGCAGGCCATTCCAGGGAACAAACCTGTATACTCTTCCACTCTTACAACTTTCTTTTCTTTTTTTTTTTTATTACTTTACAACATTTTAATTGAAATAATACTTGGTTAAACTGCATACCATATATTTCTTACAAGTGTAAAAGGACAAAAGGTGCTGATGCCCCAAAAGGTATTAGGAACATCACCAGTAATAAAATTCGTATCAAGATCATGAACTCCAAGATATGATACATAGAGAATGGCACAACCTTATTTCTTTAATATTTTTGCCTCCAAAAATGGATAACCTTTAGTCTAATAATGAGAAACTATCAGGCAAAACAAAATCAAGGAATATACACCAAAATAACTGATTAATGTTAAGTGTCAAGGTCATAAAAAACAAGGAAAAACTGTTCTACAGATTGCAGGAGACTAAGTTAAAAATAACAGTGCAGTGTGAGATCATGGATAGAATTCTGGAAAACTCACTAAGGACATTAGTGGGAAAACAGGTGAAATCCAAACAAGGCCTTTAATTAGTGAATAGTATACTTTACCAAGGTCAGTTTTCAGGTTTTGACTATTGCACTCTGGTTATGAAGAATGTTAACATTTGTGGAAGCTGA
>SJXQ01000927.1:248838-267988 GCA_006408695.1 Aepyceros melampus | reverse complement strand
GCTCCCTAGATGGCCCTATCACTCCTCACAGTTATTTTATTTTTTCTTCAATTTATTTATACTTCAAACTACTTCTTATTTATACAGAGGACAATTTTAATGACTTCTGTTTGGGAAAGATTTGCACTTTATCAGATAGGAGGTTCTAGTTAAAAAGTAACAGGGTGAAATTTCAGGCAACAGATAGGCAAGAAAAGGTTGGAGAAATGAGCAGGTATTTTGGCTGTCAAGTGTTCCATCCCAAGAATGTGTCTTCTAGTTGTTTTTAAGTTGGGAGCTGAAGATTTTGGTACCAAAACTACAGAAGACAGAATGTTTTAAAATATGATGTGTAAAAAATGTATGTGTAAATGCGCTGTGATACACAGTTCTTTTAAATTACCATAATTGACATAATCAAAGGTTGTCTTTTATCTTTGCTCTCTGATGTGCTACTTTGTCAAGACTGAATCCTCCTGATATATACATATACAGGGGGTCTGTTTTCCCTCTGAAGTACATGGATGCCTAGGCTGGTTAAAAGATACAGGTACTTCTTCTTCAATAGCCATTAAGTATGCACCTGAAGGGTCCCCATCATTTTTCAAGAATAATACATCAAAACTCTCTAGGTAGTAACTTGGAAAGAAATATTTAGTATTACAACAAATTTGATTTTTTTTTTAACAGAAGATTTAAAAATCTTGGAAAATTTGAGTACACCCGTGGCAGAATCATGTCAATATACGGCAAAACCAATACAGTATTGTAAAGCAAAATAAAAATAAAAATTAAAAAAAAAATCTTGGAAAATTTGAATAACCTAAAGCAGGGGTCCTCAACCTCTGGGATCTAAAGCCTGATGATCTGAGGTGGAGCTGATGTAGTAATAATAGAAATAAAGTGCACAATAAATGTAATGCGATTGAATCATCCCGAAACCGCTGTCCCCCGAAGCCAGTCCGTGGAAAAATTGTCTTTCACAAACCAGTCCCTGGTGCTAAAAATTTTGGGACTACTGACCTAAAGAAAGCTGAGAGCACTTAATTGGATAACCCTGATCCATCCTCTTATCACCTCTGATGTTCAAGAATTCTAAAGTTTACAGTTAGGTAGACATGAATACCAATAGCACCAGTTGTAACTCATCATTCATGCGTATCAGAATTTCATTTCCCACCTGTGAAATAGATCCCACACTACCTAGGTATACCTCAGGACTGTGGTGAAGCAGAAATGACACTGCGTAATGTCTGCAGTACAATATGGAAATACGGGTGATCGTTACTGTATGTGTGAATTTAAGAAGCCCTCTATTAAGTGGAGCTGTGTTGCAGGCTGACCTTTTAAGCTTTTCTTGCACACGATTCTTATGAAGTAGAGGAGGACTAGTCCTAATACAATGTTGAATCTATGTAATCACAAGCTGCTCCCTACTGTGCTTACTAATAAGCATTGTTGACAGCAGCAAGACCTAATAAGAATAACAGCAATAGTAATGATAAAGAGTATTTTGTGGATACTATTCTAACCATTCAGTTTTACTTTTCATAAGAGTTATGAGGTGGATATTAGGAGTTCTCTTAACTGGTAAATGAGGAAACCAAAATTCACCTTCGGGTTAGTCAAAGTTCATGACCTGATGGTGGGCCTGAGTCGTGATGTTCCACTGTTTTCTCTTTAGAGGGGAGATTCCTCAGGAGATAGGACCCATGCTCAAAGTGCTATAGCATCTCTTCTTTCTCAAAAGCTTACATATATGTCGCGCGCTCTCTCTCTCTCTCTCTCTATATATATATATATATATAGAGAGAGAGAGATCCTTAATTCCCAGATCAGGGATCATACCAGGCCTCCCTGCATTGAGAGTACAGTGTCTTAACTACTGAACTGCTAAGAAAGTGTCTTAACTACTGGACAACCAGAGCTTACCTATCTTGACTCGGATATCCAGGCCTTCTTCAGACTCCTGGGTCTCAAACAATCCATGAATCTCCAGACTACATTTAATTACCACTGTGATGATGTTTTTCAGCTGCTTCCGCTCCACCTTCCACAGGGCTAGCAGCGCATCACCTTGAAAAGACAGACACACTGGGGGCTCCTAGCCTGCCCTGGGGTTCCACTCTGTTTTGTATGAAATCGTACAGAAACTTATTCTTCAAACATTCCTCTACCCAGTCTGCTACCTGCTGCTCTCTCTGAGATGTCTCCTTTGTCAGGGTATAGGAACCTTGGCACTCCTTTCTTACCCCTGCCATCTCAATAAGCCCCCATACCTGCAAATTTTAAGATGTCTCCTCCAAAAATCAACACTTCTGAGGGGAGAAAAGAAAAAAAAGGTGAAATTAAACTCTGTTTTTTCTTTCTTTCTCTTAATTTATGAAAGTTTCATGTGTACAGCATAACTTTGATTTCTTAAAGCCAATAAAAAGAATCTACCCTTCAACAGTGGGGTAGAAATTAGGTCAAGAGAAGAGTGATTCAGAGATAGGTTTATACTAAAGATGTCTTCTCAGACAAGGCATTTAAACCCAAGGCTCAGACAAGAATGAGAACAGTGAACTGGATTATGTACCTGCTCTGTTTCTGTGAATGGAAAGTAGAAGTTAGGATTTCTCATGAGGCTTGAGGACAGCTACCCTACTCCCATGAGAATGAAATGCTCTTTATTGATCTGTGTATTTTATGAGTCAGGGCTTGAGTGAGTGTGGGTGAGTGCATGAATGACAGGACTCCATAAGAACTGAAAAACAGAAAAAATCACAACTATGGTCAATTTGAATTTTATTACCAACTTGCATTTTGTTTATTTAGACTTTATGACATATACTGATATTTCTCCTCTTATTTTTGCAACATTGAAAATGTGCTAAATGCAATGCAAAAAGGAACTAGAAAACTGTAGATTTCTGCTTTTAATGAGGATTAAGTGNCTCAGATATGCAGATGACACCACCCTTATGGCAGAAAGTGAGGAGGAGCTAAAAAGCCTCTTGTTGAAAGTGAAAGAGGAGAGTGGAAAAGTTGGCTTGAAGCTCAACATTCAGAAAACGAAGATCATGGCATCTGGCCCCATCACTTCATGGGAAATAGATGGGGAAACAGTAGAAACAGTGTCAGACTTTGTTTTTTTGGGCTCCAAAATCACTGCAGATGGTGACTGCAGCCATGAAATTAAAAGGCGCTTACTCCTTGGAAGAAAAGTTATGACCAACCTAGATAGTATATTCAAAAGCAGAGACATTACTTTGCCGACTAAGGTCCGTCTAGTCAAGGCTATGGTTTTTCCTGTGGTCATGTATGGATGTGAGAGTTGGACTGTGAAGAAGGCTGAGCGCCGAAGAATTGATGCTTTTGAACTGTGGTGTTGGAGAAGACTCTTGAGAGTCCCTTAGACTGCAAGGAGATCGACCCAGTCCATCCTAAAGATCAGTCCTGGATATTCATTGGAAGGACTGATGCTGAAGCTGAAACTCCAATACTTTGGCCATCTCATGTAAAGAGTTGACTCACTGGAAAAGACCCTGATGCTGGGAGGGATTGGGGGCAGGAGGAGAAGGGGACGACCGAGGATGAGATGGCTGGATGGCATCACCGACTCAATGGACGTGAGTCTGAGTGAACTCCGGGAGTTGGTGATGGACAAGGAGGCCTGGCGTGCTGCGATTCATGGGGTCGCAAAGAATTGGACACGACTGAGCGACTGAACTGAACTGAAGTGTTGTCTACTGTTGTTGTTCAGTCACTCAGTCATGTCCAGCTCTTTGCGACCCCATGGACTGCAGCACGCCAGGCCTCCCTATCCCTCACAGGGACACTGTGAGTTGTCTAGTGTTGTCTAGTGGGTGATATTAAGGTATTACTAGGAAACTCAGACCTTGATAATAGACTAGACCTAGGACTTACCTTAAAAGGATAAATCCTTTTCTTCATGAATAGTTCAAATTAATAATGCAAATAAGTTGGTAGGCAGAAGTTGAAAAGGAGACCACACTTCAGTCATCAGTAAGTACTTCAGAATCCATTATTAGGACATAAATTACTGACAAGTGGATTATAAATCATTCATCTATTCATACAATGACATTAAAAGATGCTTGCTCCTTGGAAGGAAAGCTATGACAAACCTAGATAGCATATTAAAAAGCAGAGACATCACTTCACCAACAAAGGATCATACGGTCAAAGCTATGGTTTTTCCAATAGTCACGTACCAATGTGAAAGTTGGGCCATAAAGAAGGCTGAGTGTTGAAGAATTGATGCTTTCGAATTATGGTGCTGGAGCTGCTGCTGTTGCTAAGTTGCTTCAGTCGTGTCCAACTCTGTGCGACCCCATAGACGGCAGCCTACCAGGCTCCCCTATCCCTGGGATTCTCCAGGCAAGAACACTGGAGTGGGTTGCCATTTCCTTCTCCAATGCATGAAAATGAAAAGTGAATGTGAAGTTGCTCAGTCACGTCCTACTCTTAGTGACCCCATGGACTGCAGCCTACCAGGCTCCTCCGCCCATGGGATTTTCCAGGCAAGAGTACTGGAGCGGGGTGCCATTGCCTTCTCTGATGGTGGTGAAGAAGATTCTTCAAAGTCCTTTGGACTGCAAGGAGATCAAACTAGTCAATCGTAAAGAAAATCAACCTTGAATGTTCATTGGAGGGACTGAGCTGAAGCTGAAGCTCCAATACTTTGACCACTTGATGCAAAGAGTTGAGTCATTGGAAAAGATCCTAATGCTGGGAAAGATTGAAGGCAGGAGGAGAAGTAGGTAACAGAAGATGAGACAGTTGGATGGCAAGACCAACTCAATGGACGAGTTTGAGCAAATTCCAGGAGATAGTGAAGGACAGGAAAGCCTGATGTGGTGCAGTCCATGAGGTCACAAAGAATCTGATACAACTTAGTGACTGCAAAACAACAACATTTATAACATATCCTCTTAATGACTGTGTTTGAGTTATACTGATGCTAGCTTTTTGGAGTTATTGAACATAACTTAAAGTATTACTACTACACTTCTTTTCAAAGTAATCTCTAATTTAGTCTTATAACTAACACAAAACGAATCCTTCAATCTGTGTTAGTGAGGTTTGATTACATTCCTTCACTTGAACTGTATTGTATTTCAAAAAAGACTGGTTTCATACACATTTCATGGAGACAATGAAGAGTACTAAGCAACAGTACTCTCTCAGGTTGTAACCACCAAATACGGAAAACAATGAATATGCTTAAGTCAGAAACACTTACTCTCCACTATTGCACTTATGTAGTGGTTGAGGATCTCCACCAGCTGCTCAGCCCCTCGGTCCATGTACATGGCTGTGCTGAACTTCTCAGTCATTGCAGTAAAACCTGTAACGATTGTGCAGCTCATTTCCTTGGGTGCTTGGAGGAACCAAACAGTGTCAGGAGAGGAGGACCACGCTCGCTAGCAATGGGCCTCAGCTTTTAAGAATTGGCAATGTTTCTTTTTTTTTTCTTTTCTTTTCTTTTTTTAATTAACTTTTATTTTTTTAGTTTGTTTTGCTTTACAATACTGTATTCGTTTGGCTACACATCGACATGGATCAGCCATGAGTGTACATGAACTCCCAATCCCGACCCCCACCTCCCCCAAGAACTGGCAATGTTTCTTTTAAATGATCTTTGTGGCAGGCCAAGCATCAGATAGTGGGTCTCCTCTATTACATTTATTATCTTAGGGGTCAAGGAAAGGCACCAGATAACTCTTCCCTCCTAACTTCCCAACTTGAACAGGGGTGACTTCAGTTTTAACTGGGTATAGAACTTCCATTCCATGGTAATGAAAACACAAAAATTCAATGACTTCTGAAGAGATGGTAAGTTTCCTCTTAAGCTGTAAATAACATTGGAGAGATCATTTCTAGAGGTCAATTTTGCTTGGGATGATGTAGGGCTTGGAGGCTGTCAGTGAAGTTGGGACAGGGACACTGGAGCCTGAAGTACCAGGCCCAGGACTTAGGCATCTTAAAGATTTGCCCATCACTGGACATGCCATGTAAAGGAAGATGAGAGGGAGCCAGGTCCACAAGCCAGGTCCTCCCTCCTGTCTTCTCAGTGGGAATATTTGCAATAACAGCACGAAAGCTCTGAAACAGCACCCGTACTCTGCAGTCAAGCACTGTGTGTGCTTTTGATGCAAACCTATTGTTCACCCACATTAAACATCCCTTTTGTGCTTGCCTGAAATATCAACAAACATCAAGACTCCATCAAAATTATCCACAGAAGGTCTCTCTGGAGAGAAATCTCCATAGACAATGAGGTCTGGTAAATGAGCTGCTATTTTGACGATGGCCCGGTCCTGTGATTCCTGTTCTCTTCGAGTGTTCATGTTCAAGGCAAATATTCAGGACTGTACGATCACCGCGAACAGCCCCGAATGGACCTTCTAGAAAACAAAGTTGAGATTGGAGGCAATCTGACTTATATTCATTCACTCACTTTCCTATTTCTTTTGCCCCATTTGCTGTAACTAGTGCTTTGGCCCAGGCCTTCCCTTTCTGTCCGTATGTTCCCTCTTTCATTCCCCCTTCCCTTTTGGTCTCTTATTTTTTCTTTCTCTTTTTTGAAAACTAAAAAAGAAAGCGTAAACATGAGTTTATGTGTGTGAATATTTATAGAAAAGTGAACGTGAAAGTCATTCAGTCATGTTCGGCTCTTTTTGACCCCGTGGACTATACAGTCATGAAATTCTCCAGGCCAGAATACTGGAGTGGGTAGCCATTCGGTCCCTTCTGCAGGGGATCTTCCCAACCCAGGGATCGAACCCAAGTCTCCCTTATTGCAGCCAGATTCTTTACCAGCTGAGTCACTGGGGAAGCCCAATCTATAGAAAGGTAAATAGCAAAGTGGAGGGTCATGTATAAGCAAGAGATGAAGTATTTTAAGGTATAGGTATAAAGAAATAAAGAAAAAGAATTAAAAGGGGTGTGTGTATGTATAAGACTTTAAACCGTAAATGGAAGGAAACGTGGAAATGTTGATTCGCTACCTAGTTAGTCCTGAGAAAACTAGGATTCCCTAAGGCATTTCTTTGACTGCTGGGGTTAATGAAATGCTCACACCTGAATGTTGTGAAAATCATGCTAAACCACCCTGAACAGAAATAACATACCCAATATTTTCAGAGCAATTCAAGTCCCTGGAATAAATGATACAGATAATGAGGGAGTTTTTTTAAAAAAAGGAGGGACTGATACTCACCAACATGAAGGAAGTTGTTAGTAATTTCAACCAGACGTAAGTCATGTTGGGGTACATAAGAGTATTAGAAAAATTGAGACGGTTTACATATATCTTAGACTTCAGCAAAGCATTTTTTTAAAGTCAAGAAAAACATTAGTATATTGGCATATTTTACAAAAAAAACCCTTAAAAGGGACAGAAACTTTTAAAAATGGGTGCTAAATATTAGGTATTAGATAATCTTTAAAAGGAAAAACTTGGTAAATACAAATGTTAAGAAATGAACAAAAGGTAGGAGAAGTACATAACTAAGTTTTTTTTTTTTAAAGCAGTATCACTGAAACACAGCATATGCCAGGAACAGTTAATAGATAATAAATACATCAAATAAATATTTTCAGATAGTAAATCTGATAAGTGCTATATGAACTTATAAGAAGGGTATAAGAATGACCAGAATGAGCTGAGACTTAGGAAGATGCTGAAGTTAAGAAAACCTAGAGGGGCTGTTAGGCTTTATGACAGCAAGGTGATTAATAAAGGAAGAACAAGGACAGAGCTTAACTTGATGTACTACACAGCACTTCTTTTGTTTCTATCTTTTCCATTATGGAGAATTGAAAATATAACAAATATTGACAAGAAAGAATTGAAGTCCAAGATAAGCAAACAGTGTTAAAGTACCTAGTTATTTAAATTCAAGCAGCCATCCCCAGGGCTCCCCTGGTGGTTCAGCAGTAAAGAATCTGCCTGCAATGTAGAAAACTCAGGTTCAACCCCTGGGTTAGGAAGATCCCCCAGAGAAGGAAATGGCAACCCACTCCAGTATTCTTGCTTGTGCAATCCCATGGACAGAGGAGCCTGGCAGACTACAGTTGGACACGACTTAGTGACCAAACCACCGTCACAGCCACAGCCATCCCCAGATAACCCATATCCACTGAAATACATAGAAAGAATTGACAGATGTAATTTCAGTAATCTCAAAAAATAATGGAAAGGCCTTTCCTGGTGGCTCAGTGAGGGCTTCCCTGATGGCCCAATGGTAAAGAATCCACCTGCCAATGCAAGAGACAGGTTTGATCCCTAGGCTAGAAGGATCCACATGCTGAGGAGCAACTAAGCCCGTATGTTAATGCTGCAATTACTGAGCCAGTGCCCTAGTGCCCAGGAGCTGCAGCCTCTGAGCCCACATGCCGCAGCTCCTGAAGACTGCATGCCCGAGAGCCCGTGCAACAGGATAAGCCACTGCAATGAGAGGCCTGCTCGCCACAGCTGGAGAGCAGCTCTCGTTTGCTGCAGCTAGAGAAAAGCCCGTGCAGTGACAAGGACATGGAATAGCCAAAAATTTAAAAATAAAATAAAATTATTTAAAAAAAAAAAAAAAAGGAGAATGTGAGAAGGGCTGGAAAATCAGAGGCTGGTACATTTTCTTCTGAATTTCAAAAGATGAGACTACATGTGGATTCCAGAAAACACAGTTTGGTAAACGTGGCACTATCAGTCAATATAAGCTAGTTTTGCTTCATCAGTGGAAAACTCAAAATCTCAGTGGCTGGAAATAACAATGACATATGTCTTACTCATGCCACATATCCACTGTGGGCTTCCCAAGTGGTAAAGAATTTGCCTGCAGTGCAGGAGACAAGGGTTTAATCCCTGGGTTGGGAAGATTCCCTGAAGAAGGAAATGGGAAACTATTCCAGTATTCTTGCCTCAGAAATCCCATGGACAGAGGAGCCTGGTGGGCTACAGTCCACAGGGTCACAAAGAGTCGGACACAACTCAGTTACTAAACCACCACCCCATGTCCTTTATAGGTAGGCTGAGGCCCTACTCTATTGTTGTCTTCATTCTGGGACCCAGGCTGGGACATTTCAGTTTCCCAGACACAGTGGCAACAGAGGATTCCACTGTGTAGACTCCTTCTTAAAGTGTCCTCCCAGAAGTGACTTCACTTCCACTGAAGTGATATTGGTTGGCCAAAGCAGGAAGGTGCAATCCTACCGTGTGTGCAGTGGAGAGAGAGCTGGAATATTTGTGAGTTGCCATATTCAGTAATAGGGCTTCCCCAGTGACTCAGTGGTAAAGAATTTGCCTGCAATGCAGGAGTTGCAGGAGACTCGGGTTCTATGCCTGGGTCAGGAAGATCCATGGAGGAGGAAATGGCAACCCACTCAAGTATTCTTGCCAGAAAAATCCCACGGACAGAGCAGTCTGGCAGGCTACAGTCCAGAGGGCTGCAAGGAGTCATACAGAGCTGAGCACAGAGCACACTGCATAATACATGAGCACTTGTATCAGTAAGAGGTGATGAAAAGGAATTAACATGGATTCAGAGCTGAGAACAAACTGGCCTTATTTCCTTTTTTTGATTTATTAAACTTTTAAATCAAGAGAATGCTGTCTACAAAGCATATCTTGAATTTAACAAGGTGTTTGGCCAAGTTTCTCACATCTTTGGGGTAACATACTAAATTATAGGAGAGATGAAAATGTCCCTAGCAGGATAACAGTTAGACCTAAACGATATTGATTTGTGTTCTAGTGTCCACTCAGAGGGACCTCCACAGGTGTGCTAGAGGACTCAGATAAAGATACAGATGGAAGGAAAGCTAATATATTGAATGATAGAATCTTAAAATATCTTAATTGACTGAAATAACAATGAAATTTCAGAAGAATGAATGCAAATAAGTACTGTGCTTAAAATTTTAACAATATCAAACCCATAAGCATGTAGTGTAAAAGACTAGATTTACTGCAGACTCAATGCTGGTCTTTCAAAAAACTTATCGAAGTATATAACATATGTACAGAAAAGGCAAAATTTCTAAGTGGATAGCTTGATGAATTATAAAGTAAACCAATCCATGTTCTCTACTCATATCAAGAAAGAAGATGTGGACTTCCCTGGTGGTCCAGTGGTTAAGAATCTGCCTGCCAAAGCAAGGGACATGGATTTGATCCCTGGTCCAGGAAGATTTCACATGTTCTGGGGCCACTAAGCCCATGTACCCACAACTACCGAGTCTGAGCTCTAGGCCCCGTGAGCTGCTCAGCCCATGTGCCCTACAGCCTGTGCTCCACAATGAGAGAAGCCACAGCAATGAGAAGCCCATGCACCCCAAGTAGAGAAAGTCCATATGCAGCAGTGAAGACCAAGTGCAATCAAAAATTAACTAATTAAAAAAGTAAAGCACTTATTATATGCTTTGTTAAAAAAAAAAAAAAAGAACCGGCACTACAGAAACCAGTTTCATGCTATCTCCCATTCACTCCTCCTACACCTCCCCAAAGTTAGTCTATCTCCTGATTTCTAATATCATAGATAAGTTTTACCTTATTTTTAACTTTGTGTAAATGGAGTATTATATATACTTTCTTATTTTTTCTCAAATGGTTGCGATATTTATCCATGTTGTTGTGTATATATTAGTAATCATTTATTTTCAGTGCTGTATATATCATTTGATTATACACAAATTATCCCTTCTACTATTGGCCTATGGGTTGTTTTTCCTGTTTTAGGCTATTAGGAATAATGCTGCTAAGAGCATTCTTTTTTTTTTTTTTTAAAGAATTTCTTATCGTTGTTTTTGACCATGCCACCTGGCATTTGGGATTAGTTCCTCGACCAGGGATTGAACCCATGACCCCTGCACTGGAAGCTCAGAATCTTAATCACTGGACAGCAAGGGAAGCACTTAGAGCATTCTTGTACATGTGTTTTGGAGAACACATGTATGCGTTTCACTTGGGCGTACACCTAAAAGTGGAATTGCTGAGCCAGTTACACCCCCCAAGCAAAATGTGAGAGGTCCGCATCCCAGTCAACACCTGCTACTGTCAGCACTGTAAAATTTTGGACTTCTTGGTAGGTGAGTGGTGGTATCTGTGGTTGTGTTTCCCTGAAGGTACTAGAGAAATTAAGCATGGACTTTTTGGATGCCATGCAAATCTTAAGGTAGTAATCAGTGTTCAAATTCGACTCAGAGTATTGGGTTTAGTTCTACTCACTTCATTTGAAGTTCACGGACTATGAAATTTGAGGAATGATGGGAGACATTGGAAACACTGTCAGGAGACGACACTTGGGTGAAAATGGTCATTGCCCTTGGATGTTTAAACTGAACTGTGAAAGGTGTGGAGTAACCAAGAGATATATGGGCAAAGTCTAATTAGACCCCTGAATTTAACAAAAGAATTCCCCTACTTTCTCCCTCAGGTAGAGGTTGGATTTGGTTAAACAAGAATAACGTGCATGGGAGGGTTGAAGAAGGAAAGGAAAGTTGGTGTTCTTTTTCCTCGGTGGAGGGAGCTAGTTTATCAGAGAATAGGTAGCCATAAGTAGTATGATTTCTGTAGGAATGGATGCTCTGAAGAGGCTTCTGCAGAGGTGTGGAGCAGTCATGCGCAGAGTTAGGACTGACCGGCACCGAGCAGGGTGTAGCTCCTAGCTCATTCATTGACTGTCTCAGCTCTGCTTTCTTTGGCTGTCACTTGTAAGAATGTCAGTTTTCATGAGTAACAATATAGGACATCCAGTTAAATTTGAATTTTAAAGAGACAGTGAATAATTTTTTTAGTATATATATATATATATGTTATACATCTGAGATATATATCTCAGATTGCTTGCTACTACCAGCCTCTTCAATCTTGGCAATACCACACCCTCTTCATATGTACAGTACAGACTGTTTTGCTTTAAACTCTAAATCTAAAATGGGTTAGATTTATTTTTTGCTTTGAAAGGATCAAGTAGGATCAATGGCTAGTGATCCCTGGGAGGCAAATTTAACATTGTACCTGGTTAGTCTTAGTATTGGAATATTGGAGTGAGAGAATGTATGTCTGCAAGGTTGTAGAGGTGATCCTTGTCTTTAGTGGAAAGATGAATTACATATATATTTTTTAATTGTAGTATTTACAGTGTTTCAATGTGTATTATTTTAAATAAGGTGATTTGAAGATTTGGACAGATTTTTCTAAGTTTATGATTCTCAGGTAAGGAAAGTAGCTGCATTTGGAGATCAAGATGATAAATATAGAAGGGAAACTAGAATAACAAAATTATCTGTTAATGGACTGAAGAGGCAAAGGCATCTAAAGTGATTACCTGAGCTTTTCTGTTTTAGAAGACTTACTTTTTCTGCTTTAAGTTCTGCAACATCAGAAAAAGATTACTGTTAAGGCATTGTTTTTTTTTCCAGCCATGCCACACGGCCTGTGAGATCTCGGTTCCCTGGCCAGGGATTGAACCCATGCCCCCTGAAGTGAAAGCATGGAATTTTAAGCACTGGACCACCAGGGAAGTCCCTATTAAGGCCTTTTTATCTGAAGGCTTTTACGTGGGTTGCCTCCTTTAATCCTCAAAACAGCGCTGTGAAGTAGACCTCATCCCCATTTTGTAAACACAGAAAGAGCAGTCCAGATGAATTTGCCTCAGGTCACACAGCTGGAAAGCAAGCCCAGGCTTGCGGAAGTTCAAAGTCCCTATTCTTTCTAGTATACCATGGTATATCCCATTTTATGACACTTTGGGGATGTTTACAACCTAGAAAAAATATTTAATTTTAGAGCACTTTCAATGTCTACTGAGGTACCCTCATCAATTATTTGTCCAGTAAATCAAAAATAGAGCTTGAACAGAGTGTGGCCATTGAGAAAGCATGAAATTATCTAGGAATGAGGATACCTGACAGAGTGAAAGAGCAAGGCCTTGATGACATATACCAAGACAGATTTTCCTGAATGAAGAAGAGTGTGTCCAATTTTAATTTGCTTAAAGAAAACTCAGCAATACCCTCAAAGGAAAATGAAGCTAAAGATCAATTATATTCATTATTGTTTCTCTAAATATCTAATAGATTTCAGTTTCCATTCCATTTTTCATCAATATGTAAAATCAGATTTTACAAGAATCTGAAGGAGCTACTCTGAACATAAAGGGATAACGTTATCTGTCAAGAAAGCTTGCCAGACCACTCTAGTCAAGGCAATTTTCCCTCTAAGCTATGAGGGCATTTAGTGTCTATAAATTTAAGTGCCTTATTATCTATTTTTAAAATCCTTGGTTATCTTTTGATCTATTTATGTCTTCTCTGGATTGAAGCTTCTCTGTTTCAGAGATCACATTCTATGTATGTGTGTGTTTCCTCCGCAGCATCTTTCTAGAGCCCCTTCACATGGTAGGCATTTGCTATTTGATGACTGATGAGGGTATCATTTGAGAAGTTGCAGGAAAGAGGTAAATAGATAGTAATCTAGAAAAATAGAACATCTAGGATAAACAGGATGAGGTAACACTGAAACATTCAAACTTCTAATCTTGCTTAAAGGATTGACACAGAAATGTACAAGGTGAACTTCCATTCCTAGCCCAAGGCTTCCCCACCTTCCTTAAGCTCCCAAACCTACTTCCCCAAGGGCAGCCCTCATCTTAGCTCTGCCACCGCTGTTTCTACTCCTATAGTCACATACCTCTTTCTTCAAGGCTGAAGAAAATCAGGGGCTAGATTAGGGACTAGATCTTTCAGGATCTAGTCAGGAGTGCAGAAGACAGGAAAGGAGCCTGGATGACATTATTCGGAAGACAGCAGAAGTGCCATGTCTGTCTAAAGCTGACCCACAAAATGACAGTTTTCTCAAAAGCCGTTCTCCTGGCCACACCCTCATCAGTGGCTCATTGTTTCACGGGCACGGACTGTGCTTCTGATTGGCTGGCACTGCCATCCCCTCCCCCCACCAGCCCCAGTGGCCCATAGCTCACAGAAGGATGGTTTCAGGGTCCCTAGATGGACATTTGGGGCAAGGGTCAGAGAGACTGATATGACTCCAAAGTAGTCCTGACTATGTGGAGGATGGTCGAACTTAGGCAATAGTTGGCAGGTGATTATAAAGACAAGTTTTTCCTGAGTAAACACCCATTTTTGGTTAATAATGATTGTGACTTCTACCAGAACTATGAAATTTACACTACAATACTTATCTTTGGAGATTTTTGTTAGGTAAATTTTTGACCTGTCTTTTCTGACTGGTCAAGCCTATCGTTCAGTTCATTTAAGTCGCTCAATCGTGTCCTACTCTTTGCAACCTCATGCACTGCAGTATGCCAGGCTTCCCTGTCCTTCACCAACTTGCAGAGCTTACTCAGACTCATGTCCATAGAGCTGGTGATGCCATCCAACCATCTCATCCACTGTTGTCCCCTTCTCCTCCTGCCTTCAATCTTTCCCAGCATCAGGATCTTTTCCAATGAGTCAGTTCTCCGCATTAGGTGGCCAGAGTAATGAAGTTTCAGCTTCAGCATCAGTCCTTCCAATGAATATTCAGGATTGATTTTCTTTAGGACTGACTGGTTGGATCTCCTTGCAGGACAAGGGACTCTCAAAAGGGTCTAACACCAGAGTTCAAAAGCATCAATTCTTCGGTGCTCAACTTTCTTTATTGTCTAACACTCTCATCCATACATGACTACTGGAAAAAAACCATAGCTTTGACGACAGGGACCTTTGTTGGCAAAGTAATGTCTCTACTTTTTAATACGCTGTCTAGGTTGCTCATAGCTTTACTTCCAAGGAGTAATTTCATGGCTGTGGTCACCATCTGCAGTGATTTTGGAGCCCAGGAAAATAAAGCCTGTCACTGTTTCCATTGTTTCCCCATCTATTGCCATGAAGCGACAGGACTGGATGCCATGACCTTAGTTTTTTGAACGTTGAGTTTTTAAGCCAACTTTTTCACTCTCCTCTTTCACTTTCATCAAGAGGCTGTTTAGTTCTTCTTCCCTTTCTGCCATAAGGGTGGTATCATCTGCATATCTGAGGTTATTGATATTTCTCCCAGCAATCTTGATTCGAGCTTATGCTTCATCCAATCCAGCATTTCGTATAATGTACTCTGCATTTAAGTTAAATGAACAGAGTGACAATATACAGCCTTGATATACTGCTTTGCTGATTTGGAACCAGTCTGTTGTTCTATGTCTAGTTCTAAATGTTGCTTCCTGACCTGCATACAGATTTCTCAGGAGGCAGGTCAGGTGGTCTGGTATTCCCATCTCTAAAAAATTTTCCATAGTTTGTTATGATCCACACAGTCAAAAGCTTTGGCATAGTCAATAAAGCAGAAATAGGTGTTTTTCCGGAACTCTCTTGCTTGTTTGATGATCCAATGGATGTTGGCAATTTGATCTCTGGTTCCACTGCCTTTTCTAAAACCAGCTTGAACATTTGGAAGTTCATGGTTCATATACTGTTGAAGCCTGGCTTGGAGAATTTTGAGCATTACTTTGCTAGTGTGTGAGATGAGTGCAGTTGTGTGGTAGTTTGAGCATTCTTTGGCATTGCCTTTCTTTGGAATTGGAATGAAAAGGGACCTTTTCCAGTCCTGTGGCCACTGTTGAGTTTTCCCAATTTGCTGGCATATTGAGTGCGGCACTTTCACAGCATCATCTTTCAGGATTTGAAACAGCTCGACTGGAATTCCATCACCTCCACTAGATTTATTTGTAGTGATGCTTCCTAAGGCCCACTTGACTTCCTATTCCAGGATGTCTGGCTCTAGGTGAGTGATCACACCATCATGGTTATCCAGGTCATGAAGATCTCTTTTGCATAGTTCTGTGTATTCTTGCCACCTCTACTTAATATTGTCTGCTTCTGTTACATCCGTACCATTTCTTTCCTTTATGTGCCCATCTTTGCAATGAAATATTCCCTTGGTATCTCTAATTTTCTTGAAGAGAATTCTAGTCTTTCACATTCTTATTTTCCTCTATTTCTTTGCATTGATCATTGAGAAAGGCTTTCTTATGTCTCCTTGCTACTCTTTGGAACTCTGCATTCAAATGGGTATATCTTTTCTTTTCCCTTTCGCCGTTAGCTTGTCTTCTTTTCTCAGCTGTTTGTAAGGCCTCCTCAGACAACCATTTTGCATTTCTTTTTCTTGGGGATGATCTTGGTTATTGCCTCCTGTACAATGTCATGAACTTCTGCCCATAGTTCTTCAGGCACTCTATCAGATCTAATCCCTTGAATCCATTTGTCACTTCCACTGTAACTTCCACTGTAACATGGTATGGATTTGATTTAGGTCATACCTGAATGATCTGGTGGTTTGGTTTTCTCTGCTTTCTTCAGTGTAAGTGTGAATTTTACAATAAGGAGTTTAGGATCTGAGCCACACTTAGCTCCCAGTCTTATTTTTGCTGACTGTATAGAAGTTCACCATCTTTGGCTGCAAAGAATATAATCAATCTAATTTCAGTATTGACCCTCTGGTGATGTCCATGTGTAGAGTCATCTCTTGTGTTGTTGGAAGAGTGTGTTTGCTATGACAGGTGCATTCTCTTGGCCAAACTCTGTTGGCCTTTGCCTTGCTTCATTTTGTATTCCAACGCCAAACTTGCCTGTTACTCCAGGTGTTTCTTGACTTCCTACTTTTGCATTCCAGTCCCCTATATTGAAAAGGACATCTTTTTTGGGTGTTAGTTCTAGAAGGCCTTTAGGTCTTTGTAGAACTGTTCAACTTCAGCTTCTTCAGCATTACTGGTTGGGGCATAGACTTGGACTACTGTGATATTGAATGGTTTGCCTCGGAAATGAACAGAGATCATTCTGTTGTTTTTGAGGTTTCATCCAAGTACTGCATTTCAGACTCTTTTGTTGACTATGAGGGTACTCCATTTCTTCTAAGGGATTCTTGCCCACAGAGTAGATATAATGGTCATCTGAGTTAAATTCATGCATTCCAGTCCATTTTAATTCACTGATTGCTAAAATGTTGATGTTCACTCTTGCCATCTCCTATCAGCATAAATCAATTTTGATTTTCCAGCTGTTCTTATGTACGTCACAACTACAATTGCTACTTAGTGACACATTTGTAAAAATCTGAATTTTAAAAAGTTGAACTGAATAACAAGCCAACATTCTCAAATAAAGCCCAGCCCTATAATGAAATTTATTGCGTGTTTCAAAATGTTGTAAAATGCAGTTGTGTTAAGGGAGGAGAAAAAGAAACTCATTTAATTGTGCTTGCTGAATGAATTTTCTAGTATTGTAGAAACTCACTCCTTAGGGTGAAAACCAGTCCTAATAAGTACCAGTGCTTTCTGTTTCATTATATAAACAAGCTCCAATAGAAACTGGTTTTAATGAGAGGAACTTGGGCTTTGAGGGCAATCCTTGCTATGATTGAACCTTTCACTGCTATAACAACTTAAAAAACAATCTGTTTACTATGGAGAAACAACAGTATTGATGTATTTTGGATCAATGTTTCTTTGAAATGAATGCCAAGCCACAAAAAACATTAGATTAAGAATTAATCTCTTACTGAGCCTCTCTACCCCATCTCTTCCCCTGGAGGAGGAAATGGCAACTCACTCCAGTATTTCTTGCCTGGAAAATCCCATGGACAGAGGAGCCTCACGAGCTATATAGTCCATGGGGTCACAAAGAGTTGGACATGACTTAGCAACTGAACAATGCATGTACCCCACCTCTAGCTTATCCCTCCAAGCAGTGAAAGTCAAGAATTTCAACAGTTATTACCTCAGAAGGTGTGCAAATAGGTAAACTATATCCTTTTTGCAGCTAAATTAAAACTTTTTGTCTAATAAAGTACTTTTGGGGTCTTGTTTTGGTTTTATCGTCAATTAATAAGCTTATCATTTCCTGAAATTTTCTACATTTTATTTAACACCCATCATGCACCAGAAAGTGAAAGTGTAGTTGCTCAGTCATGTTTACTGTATGCAACCCCATGTACTGTAGCCCACCAGGCTCCACTGTCCATGGAATTCTCCAGGCAAGAAAATGGGTGGGTAGCCATTTCCTCCTCCACAGGCTCTTCCTGACTTAGGGATCGAATGCTGGTCTCCCGCATTGCAGGTGGACTCTTGAGTGTCTGAGCCACCAGGGAAGCCCATCACACACCACACACTGTATTAAAACATTTTCTCAGTTATCTCTATGACAATCCCATGCAGTACTATATTTTCCCCATTTTACTCTTGAAAATACTAAAACCCAGAAACAAACATTATATCTCACAGTTATGTAAGGGCTTCCCCAGTGGCTCAGGGTAAAGAATCTATCTGCCTGCAATGAAAGACCACAGGAGATGCAAGTTTGATCCCTGGGTCAGGAACATCCCCTGAAGGAAATGGCAACCCACTCCAGTATTCTTGCCAGGATGATCCCATAGACAGAAGGAGACTGGTGAGCTATATTCCGTGGGGTCACAAATAGACAGGACTGAGTACACATGCACAGTTGATATGTGACAGAGTTGGGTTGAAACACAGGCCCACCAGACCTTGCCTTGAGAAAACATACCTAATGAAGTGATCAATAAGGATTTGTTAAGAAAATTTGATATAGAATTAAACTCAACTAGACTGATTGATTTTTACCATTGTGAAATGTTCTTTCATGAAGTTGAGTAGCTATATTGATATAAGGACTTCTAGTATACAGTTTCTTTTTCCTAAATTTTTGAGAGTAGTTGTGACATGGATCCCTGGAAGCTAGGGCTTCTGATTGGATACATATATCGGCTACAAACTGGCACTTGCCATGAGCATTTGCTAATGACTAGACAACACTCATCTCACATGTAAAGTAATGCTCAAAATTCTCCAAGCCAGACTTCAGCAATATGTGAACTGTGAACTCCCTGATGTTCAACCTGGTTTTAGAAAAGGCAGAGGAACCAGAGATCAAATTGCCAACATCCACTGGATCATGGGAAAGCAAGAGAGTTCCAGAAAAACATCTATTTCTGCTTTATTGACTATGCCAAAGCCTTTGACTGTATGGATCACAATAAACTGTGGAAAATTCTGAAAGAGATGGGAATACCAGACCACCTGACCTGCCTCTTGAGAAATCTGTATGCAGGTCTGGAAGCAACAGGTAGAACCGGACATGGAACAACAGACTGGTTCCA
>SJXQ01000927.1:154259-248663 GCA_006408695.1 Aepyceros melampus | reverse complement strand
TTACTGACAAAAGTCCATCTAGTCAAGGCTATGGTTTTCCCAGTAGTCATGTATGGATGTGAGAGCTGGACCATGAAGAAAGTTGAGTGCCGAAGAATTGATGCTTTTGAACTGTGGTGTTGGAGAAGACTCTTGAGAGTCCCTTGGACTGCAAGGAGATCCAACCAGTCCATTCTGAAGGAGATCAGCCCTGGGATTTCTTTGGAAGGAATGATGCTAAAGCTGAAGCTCCAGTACTTTGGGCACGTTATGCGAAGAGTTGACTCATTGGAAAAGACCCTGATGCTGGGAGGGATTGGGGGAAGGAGGAGAAAGGGACGACCGAGGATGAGATGGCTGGATGGCATCACGGACTCAATGGACGTGAGTCTGAGTGAACTGCGGGAGTTGGTGATGGACAGGGAGGCCTGGCGTGCTGCGATTCATGGGGTCGCAGAGTCAGACACGACTGAGCGACTGAACTGAACTGAACTGAAACAACAACAGCAATGGTATTTGCTGTCTGCTTCAGCACTGACCTTGTGCTGCTGCATCTTCTGACCTTGAACAACCCCTGAGGAAGTTCAGGGTGAAGTGAGGCACTCTGTGCTTCAGGGAATCTGGTGGGAAGGTCTTTAGATAGTTGGATATTTTTATGCACAGATTATATGACGAGTATCTCTGCATCTCCTCATGTCTGGAAAAGCGCTAAATCTGTTCATGGTGACATCAGATCCTCATGACTTGGAGAAAACTTCTTGTAAAGTAAGCTCTTGATTGCACTGAAATCTCCCTTCACCCAAACCTTATATATTGATCTTCCCCCACTACTTCTTTGGAGCCATCTCTCAGAGCTATCTCAGGTGCTGCCTACTGGGTTGCAGTCCTCATTTCACCCTCAACAAAACTTAACTTGCAACTCTCAAGTTGTGCATCTTTTTTAGTTGACACGTAAGAATCTTTAAGATTTTGGGGAAACAGACTCTTGCAGGGTACAAACAAAACATTATGCGCACCAGGACCCAGTAAAAAGGAGCAGTGACCCCACAAGAGACTGAGCCAGACTTGCCTGTGAGTGTCTAAGAATCTCTGGTGGAGGTGTGGGTTGACAGTGGCATGCCGTGGGATCAGGGGTATGGAATAAAACAGTGCTGGCATGCAGGGTACAAACAAAACATTATGCGCACCAGGACCCAGTAAAAAGGAGCAGTGACCTCACAAGAGACTGTGGGGAGCCAGACTTGCCTGTGAGTGTCTAAGAATCTCTGGTGGAGGTGTGGGTTGACAGTGGCATGCCGTGGGGTCAGGGGTATGGAATAAAACAGTGCTGGCATAAGTCCTTTTGAAGCACTGTTACACCTACCATCTTTGCAAGAAATGTTCCCTTGGTATCTCTAATTTTCTTGAAGAGATCTCTAGTCGTCCCCATTCTGTTATTTTCCTCTATTTCTTTGTATTGATCACTCAGGAAGGCTTTCTTTTCTCTCCTTGCTATACTTTGCATTCAAATGGGTATATTTTTCCTTTTCTCCTTTGCCTTTAGCTTCTCTTCTTTTCTCAGCTATTTGCATAGCCTCCTCAGACAACCATTTTGCCTTTTTGCATTTCTTTTTCTTGGGGATCGTTTTGATCACTGCCTCTTGTGCAATGTCATGAACCTCTGTCCATACTTCTTCAGACACTCTGTCTATCAGATCTAATCCCTTGAATCTATTTGTCACCTCCACTGTATAATCATAAGGGATTTGATTCAAGTCATACCTGAATGGTCTAGTGGTTTTCTTCAGTTTAAGTCTGAATTTGGCAATAAGGAGTTCACGATCTGAGCCACAGTCAGCTCCTGGTCTTGTTTTTGCTGACTGTATAGAGCTTCTCCATCTTTGGCTGCAAAGAATATAATCAATCTGATGTCGGTGTTGACCATCTGGTGATGTCCATGTGTAGAGTCGTCTCTTGTGTTGTTGGAAGAGGATGTTTGCTATGACAGGTGTGTTCTCTTGGTTAAACTCTGTTATCCTTTGCCCTGCTTCACTTTGTGCCAAACTTGCCTGTTACTCCATTTTTGCTGACTGTATAGAGCTTCTCCATCTTTGGCTGCAAAGAATATAATCAATTTGATGTCGGTTTTGACCATCTGGTGATGTCCATGTGTAGAGTCTTCAAGAAACACCTGGAGTAACAGGCAAATTTGGCCTTGGAATGCAGAATGAAGCAGGCAAAGACTAATAGAGTTTTGTCAAGAAAATGCACTGGTCATAGCAAACATCCTCTTCCAACAACTCAGACCACACCTCTGACAATTCTGGTCTGCTGCTGCTGCTGCTAGATCGCTTCAGTCGTGTCCAACTCTGTGCGACCCCACAGATGGCAGCCCACCAGGCTCCTCCGTCCCTGGGATTCTCCAGGCAAGAACACTGGAGTGGGTTGCCATTTCCTTCTCCAATGCATGAAAATGAAAAGTGAAAGTGAAGTCACTCAGTCATGTCCAACTCTTAGCAACCCCATGGACTGCAGCCTACCAGGCTCCTCCATCCATGGATTTTCCAGGCAAGGTCTGGGGTCCAACAAATTGTGTATTAATAGACATTCCAGGTTCTCACATTTGAGGACCACTGGTTTGGGAGAAACACTGTCCTTCAGAAATCATATCATCTGCCAGTCAAGTTCCACATTACTGAAATAGCGTTCAGTGTTAGGGCAGATAATGAGGAAAAGGATATAATCCAGAACTACTCTTCTCCTCTTGCCTATTAGAAACCCTTTCCCAAAGAGCCAACATGACTCAAGGAAATCTGATGGATCCTTGCTGCAGAGGAGGACCATGACTCAGTTCAGTTCAGTTCAGTCGCTCAGTCGTGTCCGACTCTTTGTGACCCCATGAATCGCAGCACACCAGGCCTTCCGGTCCATCACCAACTCCCGGAGTTCACTCAGACTTGCGTCCTTCGAGTCAATGATGCCATCCAGCCATCTCATCCTCGGTCGTCCCCTTCTTCTCCTGCCCCCAATCCCTCCCAGCATCAGGGGTTTTCCAATGAGTCATCTCTTCGCATGAGGTGGCCAAAGTACTGGAGTTTCAGCTTTAGCATCATTCCTTCCAAAGAAATCTCAGGGCTGATCTCCTTCAAAATGGATTGGTTGGAGACCATGACTAGACTAAGTCAATTATGGCAATCTCAGCCTGCTTACCTGGGATATCATTAAGGGATAGTGCAGATCTGAATCTATTTGGGCCAGTGAAATACATAAAGGATGGTTTAGGTTTTGTGGCAAGGAATTTTATTATTCTTAAGAGCTAAAGAAGACTATTTCTTCCACTCATGTAAACACCATGCTACTGGCAGGCTCTCATGAACTTTAGGACAATCAGCCAGAAGATGAAGTGGGTTTACCATGGGTTGTGCAGAATGGAAAGTCAGAAAGGATTTGAGTTCTTGATGACATTGAATCAGCCCACCATTAAGCCTACTCTATGTCTGGCTTTTCTGTTATATATCCCAATGCCCTTTAAATAAGCTAAAAACATTACCTGTAACCAAAAGTATCCTAACTTTTGTAGAATGCCCAACAAACCATGAGCCACCCTGAGGCAGAGGTCTTGGCCTTAATCAGCCCAGGTTGATGCCTTGTAGATAGTGACCGCTTAATAGATTTTTGCTGAATGAATGAAAAACTAAATGCATTTACATTTTATAAATATATTCTATGAACCATAGCATCCAAAGAGATAGAACTGCAATGCAAGTACCTTAACAATTGTTTCCTTCAGAATGATGTCATCCTGTGCAGTTTTTCAACCTGATTGACATAGTGAGAAATCCTTTTAGTAGGCACAGAAAAGTCTCTAATTACACTTTTTTAAAAAATTTTACTTTAACATTTTAAAACTGCTCTTGAAGATGAAACATAACTGCTGCTCTTAATGATTGAGCATGCGGCCCTAAATCTATAGATTAAAAACATGAACAAGTCCCTGCTCCATCATCGGTTTCATTACTCACTTTTATTTTGCCTTTATAGTGTTGGCAGATGCTCTTAATTGCTCATGAGCATGAGTGGGAAGTGATTATAAACTTCAGATTTAATAAGAACACCAGAAGAGGGTGAAATATTGATAGATCAAACCACTCTATCATTTAGAGGGATTTTCTGGCTTCAGTTTTATTTCCTCTCCCCACATCTGTAAAATTTCCATACAATAGTGATCTCTGCCTTTGTGTCCTTGTGTGATTTAGGTTTTTCTCAAGACAGAAGAGACTTCAGCTTTCCCCAGTGAGACCACCGTGAGGTCACACAGGGGCAGGACTAAAGCTGAGACTTGCCTCTCCGTCTCCTGAGAAGAGACACACTGCACACTGAGGTGGCACTGGTGAGTCTGACACAAATATATGAAGCACCTGAAATACCACAGCCATGATTTTCAGGCACTTTCGCCCCTCTGTTTGTGCCCAAGATGCTAAGTTTCCCCCATTTGATCAGACAAACTTCTGATTCTTCCTAAGTTTAAATTTCAACTCTGTTTCCAGCTACAAATGGCAAATATTATTATCTTAGTCCTTTCACTCCTCACTTCTTCTGAATCACATGTAGTTTTAACACCACTAAGCAGAAAAATGATTCCTTAAATGCATTTGGTATCATCAAAAATTGTTTTTTGTTTTAAATTAGACTAATCAGTAAATAAAGCAAACCACAGTACTTGAGAATGATGGTGCATGACAGCTGGTCGGGGTTGGGGGGTGACCCCAGTATCTTGAGCTCTCTTTCCTATTTAGGCCTGCCTGTTGTCCCCTTCCATTGGGAGCATCCCATGAACGTTTCCTTCATGTTCCTTCCTGGCATTTAAACTCAAGCATATTAGGATATAAATGTCTAAAAGTTCACCTAGCCTCTTTGGGAATTTGTATTTTAAGAAGGGACAGACCCCTTTCTCTGTTACTTCTGGCATCTGCAAGCAAGGAGAGGCATTCATGAAGAACGGTGGTGGCAGTGTTCCCCTTGGCTCTGATTTCACCCACTGCCAGGCTGTCCTTTGGAATGATACCCCTGACTATGAGCAAAATTAAATGATTCAATATCAGTGAAGAGAGGGTCAAAGTTTTTATCTCTGGATCATGAAAAAATAGGATGGTGGTTTTATTTTTGCAGGTGCTATTAAACTTATTGTTTGCCATAGGAAAGCAAAAAAACCACATTCTGTCCATTGCAAACACAACTGTCTGGTAAGCAAGCAAGTGCTTTCTTGCTCACAGATCGATCTGGCAATTAGTCAAAACAGGTTAATATTCCTCCATGGGCCCTCTAAATGGAATTATTTACCTTGAATGGTTATGTGAAGAGTTGTCACCTTAAGTTGATCAGAGGGGCTTCTAATCCCCTCCACACCCCACTCCTCCATAACACATGAGGGTTCATTCATGGACACCAACAGCCTTGTTCTCTGTATGACACCTGGACCACAAAATATGTAAGACTATAGGTTCCCCCAGTAAATCCAGTGGTCTGATAACATACCAACAGCACTGTGGGCTTGTTACCCTTAAGCCAATTAAGGCAATTAGTGTTATTTAAGATGAAATGTTCTCCAATACACACACTGGCAGGAATATTGAAAAATACAAGCCTCAAGAATTCTGATTTATCTTCCCGTTGCCAGAGCCAGCTGCTGAGTGCCAAACAGCACTGCGTGTGCTCCTGGCATAACTTTATTAATAATCTTGGCAAACAAAGAATCCTTCAACAAATAGCAGTCACTTTTTGATTATATTGTGCCACAGATAATAATTGCTTCAAATTGAGTGTATTTGCTTATGCATAATGAAAAAAAAAGATCACATAACAGCTTGATTATGAAAACTAATGGCATATTGGAAAGTTACCAAGAATTCACTCAAATTGGACATTTTAATTGTTTTACCTCAGTTGCTGACCCAGGCCAAATTCATTTAAAACAAATTTTGCATACCAAAATCTCTATAAAACAAGGGGATTTCCAACCTACTGGCAATGATTCATTTAGAGTTAATGAATGTGAAAATGTTTTTTAAAGCTTCATAAAATATACTATTATTATTATTGGAATAAGATTGAATTCAGCAGAATTCCAGTATACAGAAAAAATTAAACTGGCTCTTGCAGGTCTGGGAAAGGAGATTTGACCTGAACTGTACATTAGAAATCCAAATTGTGCAGGCTAGATCTTTGCATGCAGGTGTTCTACAATTATTTCCATTTAAAAATGGATTGTGCTTTTTCACAACAATGTGGAAGTTTCTTTGATTATTGGTTAACATAATGGCTACCATTTATAGAGCAATTACTGTGTTTCAGACACTGGGCTAAATAGTTCACAAGCATTATCCAGTTTAATATTCACAACAGCCCTTTGGGTAGATACTCTTGTCCCACCTTGCACTTAGTAGGTACAGGGCGAAGATACATTGCATGAATAGAGAAGTTAGGTAACAGGCTCTACATTCACAGGTAGGAAACCAGCATTTAGACTGCAGGGGTGATTTCCAGTAGCTGTTCTCTTAGATCCTTTATTGATGTGTCTTTCCTGTTTTTAGGAGTGATGCTCTGAAGTTCCCAAATTCTGAGTCCCCAGACAAGATTATGTGTAACCACAGTAGAAATTCCTCAAGGTAATATTATTTAGGAGTCCAGGCAATGTGACACCGATCAGTTATGGCACCAATTTGTTGTTCCTAGAGCTGCAAGTGAGGCTGCTGACATCACCAAGGACTGGGTAGTTGAGGAAGTCAAGTTGGCAGGACACAGTTTGAATTCAGCCAAGGACTGAACGGTCTTGCCCAAACTATTTTCCTGTTGAACATTCCACTTAGTTGGTACCTGACTTTTCAATATTAGTGACGGGTTGACACACGTTATTCATATGGTCATGGCCAGTGCTAGGCAACATTTTGAGATGGACTAATTTCCCCATGGCACCCTCTCTACATCCTTTCAGTATCCCGTTCCATCTTTATCTGCTCCAAGTGTCACCTCCCTCCAGTCCATTACTTAACCAGCTCACCTTTATTAAAAATAAAATTAAGATGGTTATTTCATGGTTTTAGCCAGGGGACCCTTTTCCAAATGCAATCTTAGTTGGAAGTACAAAAAGGAACCAGTCTAATCTTCTCTCAAGGGTATGGGGCTAAAGGTCTAGAATCACATTAACTCAATGACACTCACACCTGAGTGCGGAATCTCTAGATCTTATCCCAGGGTCCACTTCATTTCAAAAATTTCTCAGATAACTACAATGACTTAATTGATCTCTCTGATTTCCTCTCTGTTAACAGCTGGCAAGTGTCCAAGTTGTATCCCTCTTTGTTTTTCACACACAGATGAATTTCTCAGCTTAGTTAAATTGTAAACTCCACCATGGCAGGGACCTCACTTACAAGTCTTTTGTGATTTTCATTTAAACAGAAGATCCCATCTACTGTAGCTAATTCCCCAGAAGTGGACTTTGGAAACAGTTCTCGTCAAGTTAAAGCAAAATAGAAATAAAAAATTAGGCAGGAGGTACTCAGTTTTATGAAAGCCTCTGCCTGCTTTCTTTTACACCTCCAGCTTTGGGCGACAGTTAGAACACTGGTTAGTAGTCAGAGAACCAGAGTTCAACCAGCCTCAACTTACTGTGTGACTGTGTTCAATTTTATTTACCTGTCTGTGCTTCAGTGTTCTAATCTGTTAAAGAAGATAAGGGCCTCATCAGCTATTTTGTGAGGATTTAGCAATATTTTGTGTAGAAAGCACATGGTAGACCCGCAGTAACTTTCAGCCTCATTCTACTTTCCTTTGTGTTTTGAATCCTTTGGAACATTTGACCTAGTTAACCAGTCCACAAATTCCTAGCTATATGTTAATTGGGTTAAGAAAACTTCTTGTTACCAATACTGACTTGTAGGCACCTCTTCTGAGATTTAATCTTCCCTATTACACTGTCCTGGATATAAATCTTACAGACTTCACTGTTCTGTGTAGCTGTGTATTTATCCTGAGAATTGACTGTATGCATGGGCGGTGATTTGGGTTCAAAGGAGGATGCTGGAAGAGCAAGTAAGGGACAGAGTTTCATTTATATCTCTTCACCCAGGCACCCTTCCTGCCGCCTACCTCCCACTTCCTCCACAGAGATGGCTGGCTTTGATTTTGCCTCCATTTGTTTAGTTCTAAAAATTTCAAAAGAAAACATTAGTCATTAGGGAAGGATTTCAACATGGTTTTGTAGACAAGTGCTTCTCAGACTTTCATATACTTAGCAATCTCCTGGCATCTTGTTAGATGACAGATTCCAAGTCAGTCAGGGGTGGGGCTGGGGCCCTAGAATCCACATTTGTCCCAAGTGCCCGGAAGATGTGGGTGCTGCTGACCCACAGCCCACACTTGGAGGAGCTAACCTCTAGATGATTGCATCAGGTGATGGAAGCTAGTCATAAGAAACACAGGGAAGGAAAAATGAAGCAAAAACTCAGTCTCAAAATCCAGTTGGTGATGTCACATGTGCATCATGAAAATAGAGAGAATGCACGTCTTCATTTATGCACTTGACATTTTTCACCCTCTCTTTGCTTAAATACCAGTCTCAGATACTCAATCTTGATCTCACTTACCACTGGGAAAAGCTCTACTCTCCTTTTTATTCCACTCCCTCCCCCTGCCCCCACTGTGGCTCAGTGGCGAAGAATCTGCTTGCAGTGCAGGAGACACAGGAGATGTGGGTTGGATCTCTGGGTTGAGAAGATCCCCTGGAAGAGGGCATGGCAAGCTACTCCAGTATCGTCCATGGGGTTGCAAAGAGTCAGACATGACTGAAGTGACTGAGTAGGGTATGAGCACATATACATATGTATACTTCCTGGAAAACAAATAAACTGGAACAAGCATATATTTTAGAAGATTTTAAAATTTATCTTCCATTTCCACACAGTCCAATAACAAATACATGAAAACTGCCGTGAAGGTTAGTGTAACATGGAATTGCCAGCCCTGATCTGGAGTCAGGACTGTCTAATCCCTGACTCCAGCACTCATTAGCACTCGTTGGGCTGGTTATTTAATGTTTCTGTATGTCAGAATGAGGCTTACCATAGTTTTTATCTTGGGAAGGTTGAATTGAATTACTATAAGCCAAGGGCTTAGAACAGTGCCTTACACACAGGAAACACCATACAAGTATAAGGTTTTATGTAAACTTTTGCTGCTGCACATTTATGTAATTATTCACATTATGGAATAGTTTTGACTTTAAGAAATGATCCTATGCCTATGTGATCTGTGTGTGATGCAAATCACCGTTTTGGGTGTCAGTCAACCACTTCATGGAATATTGTCTATGAATAATCACATGCCATGTAACCTGCTCCTTTATTTGAATGTGAATTTGTGATTTTACTCAATGTTACTTTAATAGTATCAACAAATTTCTAGTTTTTTTCTTTGGTAATAAATGTATCTTCCTGATGTTCAAGCTGGTTTTAGAAAAGGCAGAGGAACCAGAGATCAAATTGCCAACATCCGCTGGATCATGGCAAAAGCAAGAGAGTTCCAGAAAAACATCTATTTCTGCTTTATTGACTATGCCAAAGCCTTTGACTATGGATCACAATAAACTGCGGAAAATTCTGAAAGAGATGGGAATACCAGACAACCTGACCAGCCTCTCGAGAAACCTGTATGCAGGTCAGGAAGCAACAGTTAGAACTGGACATGGAACAACTGGTTCCAAATAGGAAAAGGAGTAGGCCAAGGCTGTATATTGTCACTCTGCTTATTTAACTTCTATGCAGAGTACATCATGAGAAATGCTGGACTGGAAGAAACACAAGCTGGAATCAAGATTGCCGGGAGAAATATCAGTCACCTAAGATATTCAAATGACACCACCCTTATGGCAGAAAGTGAAGAGGAGCTAAAAAGCCTCTTGAAAGTGAAAGAGGAGAGTGAAAAAGTTGGCTTAAAGCTCAACATTCAGAAAACGAAGATCATGGCATCTGGCCCCATCACTTCATGGGAAATAGATGGAGAAACAGTGGAAACAGTGTCAGACTTTATTTTGGGGGGCTCCAAAATCACTGCAGATGGTGATTGCAGCCATGAAATTAAAAGACGCTTACTCCTTGGAAGAAAAGTTATGACCAACCTAGACAGCATATTCAAAAGCAGAGACATTACTTTGCCATCTAAGGTCCGTCTAGTCAAGGTTATGATTTTTCCTGTGGTCATGTATGGATGTGGGAGTTGGACTGTGAAGAAAGCTGAGCGCCAAAGAATTGATGCTTTTGAACTGTGGTGTTGGAGAAGACTCTTGAGAGTCCCTTGGACTGTAAGGAGATCCAACCAGTCCATTCTGAAGGAGATCAGCCCTGGGATTTCTTTGGAAGGAATGATGCTAAAGCTGAAACTCCATTACTTTGGCCACCTGGTGCAAAGAGTTGACTCATTGGAAAAGACCCTGATGCTGGAGGGATTGGGGGCAAGAGGAGAAGGGGATGACAGAGGATGAGATGGCTGGATGGCATCCCTGACTCGATGGATGTGAGTCTGAGTGAACTCTGGGAGTTGGTGATGGACAGGGAGGCCTGGTGTGCTGCGATTCATGGGGTCTCAAAGAGTCGGACGCGACTGAGCGACTGAACTGAACTGATGTGATAGTCATTTTTGTATACTCTAAGACAAATTGTATCTCATAAGTTCTTGGTAGAGAAAATCAATATTACACACTAAAAAGTATTCTAAGGTCAAATAACTTGAGAGGCATAGACTATAGCAGTTGCGTATGAATGGGCTTTGCATTCACTTCTTATATGTACAAGACTTGGTTCTATCATCTCTAAACTGTGTTACCTTGACCAAGTCACTTTATTTTCATTTCCAAAATGTAAATTCCACTCATATTACTATCTTGTGAGATTGTGATGAGGTATTTTTGTGTTGTTTAGTCATTAAGTCATACCTAAATCTTAGTGACCCCTTGGAGTGCAGCATGCCAGGCCTCCCTGTCCTTCACTATCCCCCAAAGTTTGCTCAAATTCATGTCCATTGAGTTGGGGATACCATCCAACTAGCCCATCTTCTGTCAACCCCTTCTCCTCTTGCCTTCAGTCTTTCCCAGCATCAGGGTCTTTTCCAATGAGTCAACTCTTTGCATCAGGTGGCCAAAGTATTGGAGTTTCAGCTTCAGCATCAGTCGTACTAATGAATATTCAGGGTTGATTTCCTTTGATTGACTGGTTTGATATCCTTGCAGTGATCAGGTATAAGTGAGATAATACAAATTAAGTCCTCAGCACAGTGCCAGTTCAATAGTAATTTCCCAATCAATGAAATGATAATAGCAACAATAATAAATTCACTTGGGGATGGTGAGGCTAGGGAATGAAAAGAATTAGAGACAATATAAACATATTTAATATAAATGTTAACATGTCCAGTGTCAAGAGAAAAAGTCACATTTGTTTCCCTACAGTCATCTTTGCACCTCTTTCAGTTATTAAAGGTAGGATAATCAGTTAACCCATCTTGCGCAACACAGTCCCATCTCTTGTCTGTTGTCCTCACATCATTGCTAAGAGCACAGCCTTTGACTCCCCAGAACTCATGGTCACCCGCCTAAAGAACTCTCTCATGTGACCCTCTGCCTCATTAAGATGCACAGTTTTCAGATGATTAAAAAAGACTATTTCACCCAAGTATTAGAAACCTCCAATTTTCCCAAAAATAGAATTGAAATTCCAAAAATGTATTTTCTTTGTGACGAACCTCAACGTATCTTCTCTGTCCCCAAGATGGATATTTGAGATTGTTTGATTTCTCTGACATGAAGATTGAGGGGAGGTGGGGAATTAAGCATGAGGAGAAGCAAGATCATGTCGTAGAGAATCTATGGTAGAGAACATAGGTGGGGCCAGGAAACAGCATCACAGGGCAGTGGATGGACTAAAAATATGGGAAGGGAAATACTCCAGCAGAGGATCCATTTTCTGGCATTGATTTTCATTTTTACCCCCTGTTTCTCTTCCCAGTATAATGGTTAGTACACAGTGCAACCTATGTGGTTGTACAAAATGCAGACTGTAGCCAGGCAGCCTCAGTTCATGTTCAGGCTCCAGCTGCATAACTTTGAGCAAGTTCCTTCACTTCTCTGAGCCTCATTTGCTCCCTGGGGCAAAATAGGGCTAATCACCTACCTCATGGGATTGATACCAAGATTAAATAAGGTAATATGTATAAAGTTCTTTCTCAGAACAGTGCCCAGTGCTTACTAAATTCTTTTGTGCTACCTTTTGTCTTATTTCAGGACTATGGTCATAATGATAGAGTCAGTCTAAGATTCATCCTGATTCTACTTTAGATCAAATTCATTGATCTATCTTCTACAGCAATAGCATTGTTATTACTATCATTCTCTTCAGATTCATTCTACTGTCTTTTTTTTTAATCTTAATGTGTTTACATTAGTATGAATTTTCATCTTTCAGTGTTTACTTTCAAACATGTGATTAACATAGCTCAAAAAGAAAAACTATATGCCCAAGAAAAGTAAAAGATGAGCCCTGGATTTAATTGTAAGAAAAATCAAAGCAGCCAATAGTAATAAAAACCCTTTAATGGATTCTATTGTTTAAAGGGAGAGGTATTTTGGTTACTTTGGTGACAGACAGGGAGGCCTGGCGTGCTGCGGTTCATGGGGTCGCAGAGAGTCGGACACAACTGAGTGACTGAACTGAACTGAACTGATAGGAAGACATTCAATTACTATCATAGACTGTTTTAGATTATTATGCTATATACACATTTTGGTGGGCACAAGAAGAAATGAGATAGACTATTGAGATGATTTACAGAAAAACAAACAACCCAATCAAAAAGTGGGGGAAAGACCTAAACAGACATTTCTCCAAAGAAGATACACAGATGGCTAACAAACACATGAAAAGATGCTCAACATCACGCATTATTAGAGAAATGCAAATCAAAACCACAATGAGATATCACTGGCCAGAATGGCCCTCATCAAAATGTCTACAAACAATAAATGCTGGAGAGGGTGTGGAGAAAAGGGAATGTTATTGCACTGTTGGTGGGAATGTAAATTGATACAGCCACTATGGGAGATGGTATGGAGATTCCTTAAAAAACTAAGAATAAAACCACCATATGACCTTGCAATTTCACTCCTAGGCATATATCCTGAGAAACCAAAATTGAAAGAGACACATGTATCCCATTGTTCACTGCAGCACTATTTACAATAGCTACAACATAGAAGCAAACCAGATGTCCATCGACAGATGAATGGATAAAGAAATTGTGGTATGTATACACAATGGAATATTACTCAGCCATAACAAGGAACATATTTGGGTCAGTTCTAATGAAGTGGATGAACCTAGAACCTATTATACAGAGTGAAGTGAGTCAGAAAGAGAAAGATAAATACTGTATTCTAGTGCATATATACGGAAACTAGAAAAGTAGTACTGAAGAATTTACTTACAGGGCAACAAAGGAGAAACAGACACAGAGATAGACTTACGGACATGAGGAGAGGGGAGGAGAGGGTGAGATGCATGGAAAGAGTAACATGGAAGCTTACATTACCATATGTAAAATAGATAGCCAACAGGAATTGGCTGTGTGGCTCAGAAAACTCAAACAGGGGCTCTGTATCAACCTAGAGGGGTGAGATGGGGAGGGAGAAGGGAGGGAGGTTCAAAAGGGAGGGGATATATGTATACCTATGACTGACTCGTGTTGAGGTTTGACAGAAAACAGCAAAATTCTGTAAAGCAATTATCCTTCAATAAAAAATAAATAAATTTAAAAAATAAAAGAAATGAGATGGTTTAGAAATAACCCCATGTCATGGATAGAATAATGTCCTCTTTTCCCAAGGAGAACAGTATGAGGAAATAATTGTATAAAAATGTAAGATCCAAACAAGACATCTGATTTAAATTGTGCAAAGCACCATTAGCACCACCAACATAAATTAGAGGTAAAAGACTTGCTAGGTCAGGCACGTGTCCTTTTAACCGGGTACCATGGAGACAGGCACCATAGAAACAGGTAAATCTTATGTTTTCCTTTTTTTTAAGCTCTTGAACTTATGATGCAGTTGCTTTAGTTTTGTTTGTATATATAGATCTATAGGCAGACTATGAGACAATCATTTAGATAATTCAGAAATTTTAAGGCACATTTCTTTTTTTCTTTAGAGAGAATATGAATTTTAACTCAGTTTAATGGCAATTGTCTCAGTTACTCAAATAAACTGGAAAAAAGATGCTGGCAGATGTTAAAATCAGGTTGTTCCTGTTGATTAGTATTTAGGGACTCTTATGATGGAGGATATTCAAAATGAATAAACCACAGTAATTAATATGCCCATTCCCTCTTGAAGGCCTTATCTAATGTAGAAAGTGACTCTAAAACATTAAAAAAAAAAGCCCCTTTTCTCCTGTAGAAATATAAGATGGCAATTACTGAATACAGAAAAGAAAATACAAGATCAAAAGTGCCTCCTAAATAATCAAAAAGGATGAAAGAAATGTAATGTTTTCATAATGTTAAGTACTGAGTTCAGTTTCTTGAAGAATGGCAGTCCACAGACCATGCTTGTCTAAGCACCCGGGAGTTTAGTTGGCTAATATATCTGATTCCCAAAGTGCTTGTCACAAAGAGGAGTTGTTTTGTATTTCCTCAGGTTTTCCATTTGGCTAGTTTTTTAACCTTACTCTGGACTACAATCATATCAAAGCAGTTCTGAGATTCCTTCTGATTCTACTTTTTGATCAAATAAATCAATGGATTCATCTATGCTCTAAACAATGTGTGCCTGGTCCTCTTGGGACTCTTCTGACTGTGCTATCAGGGAGTGGTTGAGTCTCAAGAGTCTGAAGGTTAGCACCCAAAGAATTCCTAGAATCCTTTCACGCCACAGCTGCTGCCTCCATCCCAAGGATGGGTTCTATGTACAATCAGTTTTAGTTCTTCCTGGCAGAGGTCTGTTGAGGAGTAGCAGAGATCAATTTACTTTAAGGGCTATGACCTTGGTTTTGCTAACCTATGTACACTGCACATATACATAACCTGAATACCCCTTAGTCTTATAAACATGAGAGTTCTTATGAAGGTACAGTAATATTAATAGAGTTAATGTAGTTAACAATATAGTCCAAATTATGATGGGTTCTATCCCCCATTCCTGGCCCTTAATTTTCCCAGCTGTTGTATCTCAGAGTCCTCTCAGTGTTTCTTTATAAGAAGATATCAGGAAATACTTCTTTACGCAAGGCTTTCGTCGTGTAGTGATTCATCCTTATTACAGAAAAGCAGTGCACCCAGACAGCAGCCATCGCTCTGAAGCAAGCTGGCCGAGGGTCACTGCACCCTTCTCTTTAAAATACCTGCTTTGTTTGCACTGAAGGGAAAAAAATAACTCTGCTTGGAGCTCCTTTGTTCAGAAAGCCTGCTTGCTTGATATATGTCCTCTAATCTGTTTAGGGAGGGACTTGTTCTTTGTTTAAGATCTAATGGGATTTCCCCTGGGTGAAGTTTAATGGGATTAGCAACAGAAGGTTGTGAGAAGATTTCATCAATGTCTTTCAATCTCTGCCCCTGAAAAGGTTCTAAAAAGGATAAAGATGTATCCTCCTTTTGCTATAAACACTCAATTGAGTGTCCCTACTGATGACCAGCTACAGGTTATGTATCAAATCCATCTTTGTCCCCTCCCATTATCAAACAAGCTATTCCAGGTCAGAGTGACAGGACCACTTGAACCAAGAATACTACTTTCTTGGAAAAAACAAAACCAAGCAAAACAAAAAAGCTTGAAAGAAAGCAGTGTAAGGAATATTTTCGGAGTGTTGAATCTGATAGGAAAACAAAGCACATGAAATCATTTAATCCACTTCTATCTCTTCTTATTGCAGTGAAATATTTGTCTCTATGAGATTTAAGTAAGAGAAATGATCAATCCTTGATGAATGAATCTTTCCTAATTTTCCAAGAAAAATTTGTCTATTTGTGTTCTTCTTGCTGGTGAATTACTAAAGTTACCTTTTATTGCCTTTTCCAGTTATTTATCTCTAGGAAAATCTCCACTAGTTTGTTCTCCAGTTTGTCAGAGAAAAGAATGAAATTGGTTTTTGTCACTACTGGCTCTGAAACTGAACTGAACAAAGAGGACAAAAAATAGAGAATAAAAGAAAGAGACTCTGTCTTCAATAAAGGCGGGAAATGCCTACAACCACATACACACAATTATAAGGCTAGCTGAGAGACCCAGCAGGACAATCCTAAGGGCAGACTCATACCCTGGAGGGTTGTGACAATGTCTCAGCTCTGGCAGGCATCAGGTTGTCCACTTGACAGACATTCCTTATACACACTACCTCCCTCTTCATGCCTCTGCCCCGGCTTTATTCTTTGTCAGCAGATCTTGGATTTGTGTGTGTATGGGGTCATCATGAATTTCAGATTTAATTATGATTAGTCTTGGGCCATCGACATAATTCGTCTTTGTCACGGAGTTGAGATTGAGAAGTGACACAGGTCTAGAAAATGTGTGTGACAGGGTTCTCCTGGAGACTTTTGTTCACCTTAAAAAGGAACACAGATAGGTGAATCCCTTTACTGCCTCTGAATACTACTATCTGCGTGTGATTCCTGGAAATATGGCACTGGTCTGAAGACCTTGAAAGGAGTCAGCCTGAAGGGAAAGTGAACAAGTCAAATTTGGCAGTAGGAAAAGATGCAGTGGATCTGAGCCCACTGAGAACCACCCTGCAAATGTCCACCTGTTGATTCTTCATTACATATACCATGTATGTCATGGCCATTTAACCTCTCTTATCTGCAGCTAACGTCATTCTGATGTACGTAATAATTCAAGAATCATTTATTCTGTAAGATTTACTGAATCTTGGTTAAAAAAAAAACAAAACACCTCTGATGGACCCATTGCTCCTTTATTATAATGAGAGTGACAAGGGGGCTGAGGCCAATCTATGAAAGCATCCCTCAGCTCTGGTCCATCAGAGGGGGATGTGGGAAAGGGCTGAGCAGAGCATAAATGATCTTTTCAGATGCATCGTTAACAATAGGCAAATGTAGAGACTTAGTTTTAGGTCAGAATTTAAATGTTTAAAGCTTTGAAAATGTAGAAATAATAATATATCTCGATGTGGACCATTTTTAGAGTTTACTGAATTACTTTATGTTTTGGCTTTTTGGCCACAAGGCAAGTGGAATCTTAGCTCCACAACCCTCAAACCCACACCCCCTGCATTGGAAGGCAAAGTCTTAACCACTGGACCACCAGGGAAATCCATGTTAACTAACTCTTGAAGGTGGAGAATGGTGGAAAAAATGTAATTGGACTAAATTTCCAGCCTTACATATTAGAAAGTTGATTAATATAGCTTAAAGCAGACAAATCAAGAAATAGATCTTGGAATTTCCCTGGTGGTCCAGTGGTTGAGACTTCACCTTTCAATTCAAGGGGTGTGGGTTCAATCCCTGGTTAGGGAGCTAAGATCTCCCATGCCATGCAGACAAACAAAGAAACAAAATAAAACAGAAGCAGTGTTGTAACAAATTCAATAAAGCTTAAAAAAAAAAAGTAGAAATAGATCTTTAAATACATTATTTCAAGATATAAGGAGATCCATAAGGAAAATTTAAATTAAGAACAGAATAACTAAAAGAAACAGAGTGCAGGAGGAAAGAGGAAGAAAATATGAGTGTTTCAGTTTACTCAAGGAGAAAGTCAATGTGGACTCTCTAAAACTGAAAGAGACAGAGACAGAAAGAGAGAAATTAAGATTATTGTTAAAATGTATAAACATCATCTTCAATATCTAAAAGCAGAGTACATACCTTCCAAGCCATTGGTGGGAAACATACCCAAAGCAAAACATTTGTGGGTCATAGATTTTTAAAAATAGATAATTTAGAAAACAATGATAACAAATCATATAAAAACTAAGAACAAATATATCTATCATGTCAATAAATGCAAATAAGATGAACTGAACCATTAAAAGAACAAGACTCTGAGATTGGAGAGAAACTAAGACCTCAGGGCGCTAGTGAAGTGCTGTCCAGGTGTAAGTGGGGAAGATAGCCTTTCCATTCCCAGTTTTAAGCCGCAATTTTTCATTTATTCTCCAGAGTTCCGCTGCTTTTGCTTAGAACGTTTTTGCTCACAGAGTCTTTCATGAAAACATTTTCTTTGGCTTAAGGCTCTACCCTTTCTGTTGAGAATCAAGACTATTTCAAGCTGGTTTAGAGAGGTGCCATGTCATCTTTTTCAATTGCTTTCAGTTTCCTAATTTTTTTCCTGACACCAGTTCAAAAATTTCTTTCCTTTTTTTCACACCCTCAAAGAAAAGTACAGGCACACATCAAGCTGTAAGCTATCAACAGCCCATCTTATTCAAGAACATAAAGACTTCGTTTTTGAAATGGAGCAGTTGGGATACTCTGTCACACTAGTATCATAACTCGTTTGAGTTAATTTATCACCAGTGTGGTAGGCAATGAACTAGTAAGTCCTGAAGATGGTGCAGGCTGCATGTTATAGGCTATGGGATTTACAGTTAGGTTAAAAAAATAAACATAGTCCATGGTATAGAAATGAATGCCACTGCATTCTATGGACACATCAGCTTCAGTGTTTCAATAGAATGAGTGGGTAAAATTCGTTAAAGTAGCACACACTTCTAAAGAGCAAAGCAGTTTGAATGGTTATGAGAAATATTTATTAATAAAGGCTTGTGCATGCAAAGTCGCTTCAGTTGTATCTGACTCTTTAAGACCCTTGTGGACCATAGTCTGCCAGGCTCTTCTGTCCATGGGATTCTCCAGGCTAGAGTGCTGGAGTGGGTTGCCGTGCACGCCTCCAGAGGATCAGCCCAGGGTTGAAGCTGTGTCTCTTATGTCTCCTACATTGGCAGGCAGGTTCTTTACCACTAGCGCCACCTAGGAAGCCTAAATGAAAGTTTGGTGTGTATATTTTTTCAAATGGAAAACCACAGATGGGCAGGTCAAATTCCATTCCAGCTTTGAAAGAGTGGTTCTCCACCTCAGCGAGGACATCTGGATGAGGCAATCAGATGCCGGATATGTTGCAATTCCTCAGCAATAGTAGTTAAAGTGTAGACATTTGAGAATGATTTACTGAACAAAACCCAGAACAGGTTCAAGGTTATCTATATAACATCACTCTTCCTACATTTTCATATGCTGTACTGAGCTTAAATAAAAAGGATTTAGGTCTAGCTACTCCTTAGAGAGTCCCAAATAAATCTCTATGTACCCATGGGCACGTGTATAAACCATCGGTTTAAATACTGATGCTTGGAAAACAACCTAAAAGAACAATCTGAAAGGCACTGACAGCAAATGAGAGAGGAGTATCAGAGGGATCAACTAAGACACTGCCCCAGGAATGCTCGGATTTCCCTAGAAAACCTAAAGTAGCTATGAATATTTTTTAAAGAAAGTAAATACCTGGGAAAATTACCGGGAACAACTTGTAAATCCTTTTCCTTCGTTTGTCCAAGTAACTGAGCTGGCCCACCCCAAGAGGCATAAAAGCTATGGAATTTGCCTTCCCTAGGAGGTGGAATACAAACCCTGAGTAAGCTAGACTGCAGTCTCTTGTAACCAACTATAATTTTATTGATTTTCATCTGTTACACAAGTCTTGTTAAGAGAGATGAGAGGTCTGCCAAAGCAAATAGAAAGACGCGTAGACTGCCATCTGAGTTTTATGTTATGTAGGTTACGCCTGTTGATGGAATTTGAAATTGGAGGTTGCCAGGAAGCCAGAAGGAAAGTTCAGAATGATATATGCTCTCAGAGAACAAACAGTACTTTTTCTAATTTCTACTTTTTTTACCCCATGGAACTTTATCCATCTTTTGGTAATAAAAGACAACGCATGATTCATTTATCAATGCAAATAATTTTAGTATTGTGTGTAATGGCTAAATATGATCAGTCTTTGACATAAGCTTTTTCCCCCTATGAACTCCAGTGAAATAGTTGAGGTTTTATTGTACTAAAGTTTTCCTTAGTGAAATAGCTGAGGTTTTATTATACTAAAGTTTTCCTTTTAAGATATATAGAAAACAGTCAAGACTTTTAGAAGTTAAAATCATTTAGCATTTCATTGAAAAAAGCTAAATTTCTATGGAGGATAAAAACTGGATCATTTGCTTTTTATTAGTTTTTAGTATTTCATAGAAGATTAGAGTTCACAGTACAGGAAGTCTCTATAAACCAATCTTAACCAGCTTCTCTATCTCCCTCTACTCCTTTTATGCATGCATTTACAATTCAATATAAATCATATTTTTACATAAAATGCCTCAGGTATTTTAAAACATTGATTCCCTTGACATTTTCCTCCCTAGTCTAAATCTCTAGAGCACCTAAACTCTCCTCTATTTTTACAAATCTGGACATTGCTTTACAGAGAAATAATTTGCCTTAACAAATGTCTACTTGAAACAATGTACATGAAAATGCTGTAAGAAACTGTCTCTTTATAAATGATATATATTTATTGACTTTCACTCTCTAATAGACCCATGCTTACCATATAGATGGTAATAGAGAAGATAAGATTATTTTAGCAACAAAAATAGAAGCTCCATAAGTTTGTTAGAAAATATTTTGTTCCTGACGCTTGCTGGGAATGCAAAGATGAAAAGGCACAATCTCTGTCGTCAAAGTGCTTAGAGATAAATGTGAGAGGGCCCCATCAACAGACAATTGCAATGGCCTGAATCCGTGTCAAGGTCTTCAGTCCCACAAGGTCACAGAGAGGCCCCACACCAAACGAGGAATCAGAAGCGCAGCTCTGAAGGCATGATGCCTTATTCTGAGTTGTGAATGCTGGTTCTAAAGCATCAAACAGAAGAGCTGCGGTGGACAGGGTGCTCCAGGACAAGAGGGAGAACCATGAGCAAGGCCTCCAGGCCAGAACCAGTGTGTCTTGTGGGGAACACTCAGCAGTTCTGGGTTGCTAAACAGAATCATGGAAGGGAATTGGGATGGGAGATGACACTGAAAATAAAGGAAGAGCTTAAAGAGTGGCAAAGAGCTTACTTTATTTTGTAGAGGAGAATGAGCTATGAAAGAGTTTAATCCTGAAAGGGTCACCATTCGGTTTGTATTCTCCAGTTTATTAGACAAGTCTCTTAACTATCTGGGCCTCCCTGGTGGCTCAGAGGTTAAAGCGTCTGCCTCCAGTGTGGGAGACCTGGGTTCGATCCCTGGGTCAGGAAGATCCCCTGGAGAAGGAAATGGTAACCCACTCCAGTATTCTTGCCTGGAGAATCCCATGGATGGAGAAGCCTGGTAGGCTACAGTCCATGGGGTCTCAAAGAGTCGGACATGACTGAGCGACTTCACCCCTTCACCCTTAACTATCTGGAATTTTGATTTTCTTATCTATAAAGTTTGTCAGGAGAAAGGTGGAGTAGATAATTTCTAAGAGCTTTATGGTTTGAAGATTTGGAAAATGAATTCAAACAAGAAAAAAATTACATTTTTATAGTTGGCCATAAAAGTTAAAACCAGAGAGAGCTTTATGTTGTTACATTCTTATATAGGATCATGATTCCATGGGCCCGCCATCTCCTCAATAGGAAACTCTTTAAACCAAGTGGGCTTCCAGGGCTCTTGTATGTGTGTGTGTTGGGGAGGGAAATCAGGGGTCGAGAGAAGGGGAGGGGTAAGAGTGAAGCCTATTTACTGTTGAGAGTGAAGTCATATATATTAGGAATGCTAAAGGATATTCAAGGAAAATTACTTCTAATGGTAAAAGATTATCCATGAGTACTGCTATCATCATTGGCATAGGAAAAAATGGCTAGAGATGTTCTTAAATGCATTTTTTATGTACTGTCTTTTCTTCCAGAATATTTTTCCCGTTTGAATGGTCAGAAAATAATCACCTCTCTCTGTTGAATGTGTAGATCAACACTCTTGGATTGTTTCTCCTTTCTTCTGCTGCTGCTCGACAAGGTGAAGAACTGTCATAAGTATTCATCTTCAAATATACTTTTGTCCTTCAGGGCAAGTTTTCAACGAAATCTTGAAAGTCATACTTCAACCAAGCCTCCTATACCTTAACAAATGTATGTTCAAAAACACCAAAGAGAGGGCTTCCCTGGTGGCTCAGTGGTAAAGAATCCATCTGCCAATCCAGGAGACATGAGTTTGACCCCTGATCCAGGAAGATCCCACATGCTGTGGAGCAACTAAGCCCATGCACCAGGACTGCTAAGGCTGCTTGCTGCGTTCTAGGGCCCTCCTCATACCGCAACTAGAGAGCAGCCCTGCTTGCTACAACTAGAGAAAAGCCTGTGTGGCCATGAAGACCCAGCTGAAAATAAGTAAAGAAATGAAAAATTATTTAAAAACACACACACACGAAAGAATCTCTCTGTCTCTCTCTCTCTCTCTCTGTCTCTCTCTCTCTCTCTCATACACACACACACACACACACTTACTTCCCCAAGCACACTGTGGACTTGCCCTCCCCACTCATAGAATCTGACCTTGTTTTAAAGTATAATGTACTGGTTTACAATGTTGATAATGAATGCCTTGAGATATGAATTCGTGTTCTTTATAAACAAATCAAAGTGATTTAAAATCAGGTGCCTCAAACCTGCTCATTTTGTCCCTTTGTTTAGTATCATTTTTGTGAGAAGTTTTGGTGAGTTTACTGGAAATTAGTTGAAATTGTCTACTCTTATCCTATGTTGACCTATGTAATGCTAGTTGAAATGGCTTATGTATATATTTTGAAGGAAAATGCCACTTTTACTGAAATTGGCAATAAAAATACTCATTCTCTATTTTCTCCCTGTCTACTTGAACATATTCCTGTGCATAAATATCTGTGATGGATTAACAGAAACATAAGCCATATACGTGCCCATATCATTGAAACATTATGCATCTGCCTATTACCTATGGCTCATAATTTTATCTATAGAACCAGACCTGAAAACCAGAGTGCCCAAGATTGAAGAACCTGTTTAGATGTGCTTTTGTGATGTACACTGTGATGTCCAGAAATCACAATGGAAGAAAGAATACGATGTTGTTTAATCCTTGCCCAGATTGTGTTCTCCAGTATTTCAGTTTCAGTACAGACATAGCTTATCTGTTTGCATCAGAACAATGGCTGTCTGGTTATGAACTCAGAATACAAATTATCAGTTATCCTGGGTCTGCCTTTGATCCATAGCCTTCTACTTCAGACATTCAGCACAGTACTTGCCAAGTAATATCAATCATTCTATTTTTGCTGTGTCCCTGGTAAGAGATGGCATTTGTTTTCCTGATTCAGAAGATAAGTCAGACATGATTGGGGGGAAAAAAAGTGAAAAAAATTAAGCCTTGTTGAAAATTTTTTGAACTGAAAATGTAACATGCTGAACATCTTTTATTAAGTGGAATTATAGAAAAATTTTAATTATTCGAAATGAAAGAGCATGACCAAAAATAACAGAGAATCAAAAAGCAATGTGAATTTTACTCTAAAGCCACGTGTGTCATTTTGCATGAGTAGCTGAGTTAATTGCCAGAGTGTTTCCTCAGGTAGGCTGACTCCACTGCTCTTGCTCTCATGAAGAATGCCTTTGTTTCAGCAGTACCAGGTTTATTCCACAGATCTCTTCAGGAGGGAAACAGGTTTCCATTAAGAAATTAAAACTGCTTTTCCCATTTTCATACAGAAATTGAAATCTGCAAATAGCTTCAATGGTTTATTCTTTTTATTTCCCAGAAACCAATTTTTTATTTTTTCAATAAATACTGAGCCCAACAATTGCTCCCATAGCCTGTTCTAATCTGGAAATTATTCATAAGCAATCTGGGTTAAACCAAATCATTTCCCCAAACTAAAAGCTCAAACAGTATGCATCTGTATGTATGTGATGATAGCTTTTGAACTTGTGACACTAGAATTCAACTTCTGACATGCTGAAACAGTATGTGAAAACATGACTTAAATGTCTCTAAGGCTTGTATGCCTTTTGATTGGTCCCTGAACACAAGCCATCAGCCCTTCCCAAGCAGAGTGCACGGGAAAAAACCTACCTACAAAGAAGAAACCTAAAGTGGGGCCACAGGAGAGCTATAAAGTATATGTCCCCAATCCCAACAAAGCCACAAATTTAAAGGAGCTAAAATTCCCAACTGAATGAAATGTGAATAAGAAGCCGCTTTTTCAAAACTGGACCAAAATGGGACATGAGTGGAGACAGAATTCCTGGCAAAGCTAGCTAAAACACTAGCCAAACTGCAAAGTAAGGGGAAGTAGATGTCATCTCTTAATGGGTGGTGTGGAGTGCTTCTCCTGGGAAAAGAAATGATGGAGGCCATCTTTGGAGACTGTCTGCCACCAGGGCACACAAAGCACCCAGTTCTATCTACCAAAACTTGAATAATCACTCCGTATATACTGGTGGTTCCTCATTGTGCCTTTTGCCCACTTCTCACTTTCTCCAATGAACTCAACTATTACTAAATATCATTAAATGTCTGCTAGAGGGCCTAGAGGAGCTATCCCATATTGAGGGGCAGGAAGGGCGGCAGTGAGGAGATACCCCTCATCCAAGGTAAGAGAAACCCAAGTAAGATGGTAGGTGTTGCAAGAGGGAATCAGAGGACAGACACACTGAAACCATACTCACAGAAAACTAGTCAATCTAATCACACTAGGACCACACCCCTGTCTAACTCAAAGAAACTAAGCCATGCCTGTGGGACAACCCAAGATGGGCAGGTCATGGTGCAGAGGTCTGACAGAATGTGGTCCACTGGAGAAGGGAATGGCAAACCACTTCAGTATTCCTGCCTTGAGAACCCCATAAACAGTATGAAAAGGCAAAATGATAGGATACTGAAAGAGGAACTCTCCAGGTCATTAGGTGCTCAATATGCTACTGGAGATCAGTGGAGAAATAACTCCAGAAAGAATGAAGGGATGGAGCCAAAGCAAAAACAATACCCAGCCATGGATGTGACTCGTGATAGAAGCAAGGTCCAATGCTGTAAAGAACAATATTGCATAGGAACCGGGAATGTCAGGTCCATGAATCACGGCAAATTGGAAGTAGTCAAACAAGAGATGGCAAGAGTGAACATCGACATTCTAGGAATCAGCTAACTAAAACGGACTGGAATGGGTGAATTTAGATTGATAAAGGACAGAAATGGTCTGGACCTAACAGAAGCAGAAGATATTAAGAAGAGGTGGCAAGAATACACAGAAGAACTGTACAAAAAAGATCTTCACAACCCAGATAATCATAATTATGTGGTCACTAATCAGAGCCAAACATCTTGGAATGTGAAGTCAAGTGGGCCTTAGAAAGCATCACTATGAACAAAGCTAGTGGAGGTGATGGAATTCCAGTTGAGCTGTTTCAAATCCTGAAAGATGATGCTGTGAAAGTGCTGCACTCAATATGCCAGCAAATTTGGAAAACTCAGCAGTGGCCACAGGACTGGAAAAGGTCAGTTTTCATTCCAATGCCAAAGAAAAGCAATGACAAAGAATGCTAAAACTACCGCACAATTGCACTCATCTCACATGCTAGTAAAGTAACGCTCAAAATTCTCCAAGCCAGGCTTCAGCAATACGTGAACCATGAATTCCCTGATGTTCAAGCTGGTTTTAGAAAAGGCAGAGGAACCAGAGATCAAATTGCCAACATCTACTGGATCATGGAAAAAGCAAGAGAGTTCCAGAAAAACATCTATTTCTGCTTTATTGACTATGCCAAAGCCTTTGACTGAGTGGATCACAATAAACTGTGGAAACTGAAAGAGATGGGAATACCAGACCACCTAACCTGCCTCTTGAGAAATCTGTATGCAGATTTTTCAGGAATCAACAGTTAGAACTGGAAATGGAACAATAGACTGGTTCCAAATAGGAAAAGGATACTTCAAGGCTGTATATGGTCACCCTGCTTATTTAAATTCTATGTGGAGTACATCATGAAAAACACTGGACTGGAAGAAACACAAGCTGGAATCAAGATTGCCAGGAGAAATATCAATAACCTCAGATATGCAGATGACACCACCCTTATGGCAGAAAGTGAAGAGGAGCTAAAAAGCCTCTTGATGAAAGTGAAAGTGGAGAGTGAAAAGGTTGGCTTAAAGCTCAACATGCAGAAAACGAAGATCATGGGGCATCCGGTCCCGTCACTTCATGGGAAATAGATGGAGAAACAGTGGAAACAGTGTCAGACTTTATTTTGGGGGGCTCCAAAATCACTGCAGATGGTGACTGCAGCCATGAAATTAAAAGACGCTTACTCCTTGGAAGAAAAATTATGACCACCTAGATAGTATATTCAAAAGCAGAGACATTACTTTGCCGACTAAGGTCCGTCTTGTCAAGGCTATGGTTTTTCCAGTGGTCATGTATGGATGTGAGAGTTGGACTGTGAAGAAGGCTGAGTGCCAAAGAATTGATGCATTTGAACTGTGGTGTTGGAGAAGACTCTTGAGAGTCCCTTGGACTGCAAGGAGATCCAACCAGTCCATTCTGAAGGAGATCGGCCCTGGGATTTCTTTGGAAGGACTGATGCTAAAGCTGAAACTACAGTACTTTGGCCACCTCATGTGAAGAGATGACTCATTGGAAAAGACTCTGATGCTGGGAGGGATTGGGGGCAGGAGAAGGGGACGACAGAGGATGAGATGGCTGGATGGTATCACTGACTCGATGGACGTGAGTCTGAGTGAACTCCGGGAGTTGGTGATGAACAGGGAGGCCTGGCGTGCTGCGATTCATGGGGTCGCAAAGAGTCAGACACGACTGAGCAACTGAACTGAACTGAAGGCACCCTCCAGGAGAATCCGTGGTACCCAAAATATATGCAGTCTTTTCCTTTCCTCCATTAGCTCTCCGTCTTATTTAATAGTACTGCTTTCTACCTGATCTAAAGCCAATATCTTGAATTTATCCCTCTTTCCTTCAAACCTCCTTTTAAGTCTAATTGCTGTGAATTCTAACTTTTCATAGTCAAAACTATGGCTTTTCCAGTAGTCATGTATAGATGTGAGAGTTGGACTGTAAAGAAGGCTGAGGGCCAAAGAATTGATTCCTTTGAATTGTGGTGCTGGATAATTGACAATCTCCTGGACTACATGGAGAGAAAACCAGTCAATTCTAAAGGAAATCAACCCAGAATATTCATTGGAAGGACTGATACTGAAGCTGAAACTCCAATACCTTGGCCACCTGCTGCGAAGAGCCGACTCACTGGAAAAGACCCTGATGTGGGAACAATTGAAGGTGAAAGAAGAGGGTGGCAGAGGATGAGATGGTTAGATAGCATCACCACCTCAATGGACATGAACCTGAGCAAACTCAAGGAAATAGTGAAGGACAGGGGAGCCTGGCGTGCTGCAGTCCACAGGGTGTCAAAGAAACAGACACGACTTAACAATTGAACAACAGCATTATCTCATCTGAACTAGAGAAGGAGCTAGTGATTGTCTTACAATTATAAATGCAGCTCCAATCACATTATTGCCCTCTTTAAACATTTCAAACAGTTTTCCCTTGCCAAACTCCCAAAAACCCCATGACTTTCTATGGCCAATGAGCTTGCCCATGACTTTCTGGACAAGCCAGTTGACGAGACTGAACAGCTTGTCTCTACCAAAGTCATTCTTTCTTCACTCATGACCTACATTTAAGTTGCACAAAATGACTTACTTGTAGTGTGGTCCTCATTATAGCACCCTCCATTGGTGCATTGGTTCCTATTGGTTCTTGAGTTCCAGATCTCAGTTCAAATGTCACGTGGGTACCTGGATTTCAGTCCTAACTTACTACATACAACTGGGTACTCTTGAAGGAGATATTTAACTTTCATATTATAATCAGTTCAGTTCAATTCAGTTACTCAGTCATGTCCGACTCTGTGACCCCATGGACTGCAGCATGCCAGGCCTCCCTGTCCATCACCAGCTCCCAGAGCTTGCTCAAACTCATGTCCATCAAGTTGGTGATGCCATCCAACCATCTCATCTTCTGTCATCCCCTTCTCCTCCTTCCGTCAATCTTTCCCAGTATCAGGGTCTTTTCCAAGGAGTCAGTTCTGGCCAAAATATTAGAGTTTCAGTTTCAGCATCAGTCCTTCCTGAATGAACATTCAGGACTGATTTCCTTTAGGGTGGACTGGTTGGATCTCCTTGATGTCCAAGGGACTCTCAAGAGTCTTCTCCAACACCACAGTTCAAAAGCATCAATTCTTTGGCACTCAGTTTTCTTTATAGTCCAACTCTCACATCCATAAATGATTACCGGAAAAACCATAGCTTTTACTAGATGGACCTTTGTTGGTAAAGTAATGCCTCGGCTTTTTAATATGCTGTCTAGATTGGTCATAGCTTTTCTTCCAAGGAGCAAGCATCTTTTAATTTCATGGCTGCAATCACCATCTGCAGTGATTTTGGAGCCCCCCCAAAAATAAAGTCTGTCATTGTTTCATTACTTCCGCATCTATTTGCCATGAAGTGATGGAACCAGATGCCATGATCTTCGTTTTCTGAATGTGGAGCTTTAAGCCAGCTTTTTCGCTTTCCTCTTTCACTTTCATCAAGAGGCTCTTTAGCTCTTCTTCACTTTCTGCCACAAGGGTGTTGTCATCTGCATATCTGAGGTTATTGATTTTTCTCCCAGCAATCTTGATTCCAGCTTGTGCTTCTTCAAGCCCAGCATTTCTCATGATGTACTCTGCATATAAGTTAAATAAGTAGGGTGACAATATACAGCCTTGACGTACTCCTTTCCCTACTTGGAACCAGTCTGTTGTGTCATGTCCAATTCTAATTGTTGCCTCTTGACTTGCATAAAGATTTCTCAGGAGGCAGGTCAGGTGGTCTGGTATTCCATCTCTTTCAGAATTTTCCACAGTTTGTTGTGATCTACACAAAGATTTTGTTGTAATCAATAAAGCAGAAGTAGATGTTTTCCTGGAACTCTCTGGCTTTTTTGATGATCCAGGTGCTGCTGCTAAATCACTTCAGTCGTGTTCGACTCTGTGCGACCCCATAGATGGCAGCCCACCAGGCTCCCCTGTCCCTGGGATTCTCCAGGCAAGAACACTGGAGTGGGCTGCCATTTCCTTCTCCAACGTATCAAAGTGAAAAGTGAATGTGAAGTCGCTCAGTCGTGTCTGACGCTTAGCGACAGATGTTGGCAATTTGATCTCTGATTCCTCTGCCTTTTTTAAATCCAGCTTGAACATCTGAAAGTTCTTAGTTCATTTACTGTTGAAGTCTGGCTTGGAGAATTTTGAGCATTACTTTACTAGCATGTGAGATGAGTGCAGTTGTGTGGTAGTTTGAGCATCCTTTGGCATTGCCTTTCTTTGGGATTGGCATGAAAACTGACCTTTTCCAGTCCTGTGGCCACTGCTGAGCTTTCCAAATTTGCTGGCATATTGAGTGCAACACTGTAATAGCATCATCTTTTAGGATTTGAAATAGCTCAGCTAAAATTCCATCACCTCCACTAGCTTTGTTTGTAGTAAAGCTTCCTAAGCCCACCTCACTCATAAAACAGTCATAACACAAAACCTACTTTGAGAATTGTTGTGAACATTAAATGAGGTGATAGTTCTAAAATGGGTTTACAATGATAGTAATATGCACTAATAAATATCATATTATTATAATAGTATGTAGAAACATATGCAAAGGGATTTTATTCAACTACCAATAGAAGAAAATTTTTCTGCTGGGAATCACATGTATGAGGTTGAAGGCCAAGTTGGATGGATGTGTGGCGCTTGTTTATGTCATGGGGCAGTGAGAGGAAACAGCTCATCAGTTATCCTTCTGAGCTATAGAGAAATCAGACTGATGCCTATGGCTCTTTGGCGCTCATTCATTATTGTCTCTAGTGGATGAATGGAGCATGATCGTAGCTTTAGGGGCCAAAGAGCGCAGCCAAGTATGTATTTTCCACTTGGACACTGAAATCAATCAGAAAAACTAGAAGACTGACTTTAGGCATTACAGAAATTCCAGGGTGGGGAGTAGTATTCAGTATGCTATGTAAGGCAGGCTCACTGTCTTATAGAAAAATGATATATTTTCCTCCAAGTTTTCTTCTCTTACTCCCAATCCATGTCTAGCATTTCTGACCAAAGTGTAACAGCTGCCCTAGTTCGTACCCATTTATTTATTGCTGAAACTGATACTGGTGCTTACCATGGGTGGTATGTGCTATTAAAATCAGTTTGTTCCAGATGCATTTTATTGTTTTTGGTGTGTTTATTGGCCAATTGCTTTATGACCATTTTTTTTAGTATTCTTTATGACAACCATCTGTAGCTAAAATGAATTTGAAGTTTTCCAATCCAAATATACCCATGTGACTATCAAGTAAGGAACACAGGATTTTATTCTATGCTGACTATTCAGGCAGTCATACCTAAATTAAAACTCTAAATTATAAAGTTTACAACTTTAATATTTAAATAAAAACATCCTATTAATCTAAATTTTTTCTTACATAAATATGTTGGCAGTATTCAAAGCTTTCCAGAAAATTACTTCCAGTTCCTGGCTTTATCTTTACACGGTATTTTTATATAGCTTAATGGATTTAAAATGTATACATGCAATAGATAAGGTGTTTAAAAAAGTGATACCTATGCTAAGTTTATAGAAACTTGGATATTTCCAAGGCATTCTAGACATGGCATTCTAGACAATATTTATTTTCAAAACAGAAGAGTATTAAGAAAAGAGTAAGATAAACAGTATTATGTGAATTCATGTTTAGAGAATTTGAAATCTTGAGAATTTAAGATCACAGTGGCAAAGTAAAACTGGATAGTTAAATAGTTGCAAATATGCTATTATAGAGCTGTAAAATATTGGCATGTGTGATTGGACTATTTCAAATTGAGGTTATGCTATCTTCCCATCTTTGCCTTTTCCTTAATGAAACAAATATCTTTTCAGAATCATTCAAAGCACAAATGCAGAAAAATCAGAAAATATTGTGAGGTCATTCTTGACCAATAGACTCAAAGGCATTATTAAACTCATAATCAGAAATGATTTGTAGTTTCAAATAGTGAATCATTGTGTAGGATTTCTAATAAGACAGCCTAGGTTTTTAACTCACTTGCCATTCATTCAGTAAGAAACATTGGACATATTCCTTAACCTTTTAAGTCGCAATTTTCTCATTTCTAAAGTGATGGATAGTAAGAAGTGCTTTGCAGTACACTGGGATGTAAAACCTGTATGTATTTGGTTGGCCCAAAAGTTCATCTGGAAACATCTTACAGAAAAGCCAAAATGAACTTTTGGGCCAACTCGATATATGGGACAGAACAAGTGCCTACAGAAGTTGATGATATATTTTATTAATAGTTTGAACTTTAATATTTTGATATATAATACTGTTTCCAAATTTTATATGATTAAGCTTTAAATATTTAAAGACATACATTTATGTCTTTATATTTAAAATGAGTTTTTTTAATTCAATCTGACAATCTTTGTATTTAAATTGGTATATTTAGACCATTCACAGTTAAGGTGACTACCAATATTGCATTAAAATCTAACCTCTTGCTAGCTATTCTTCTTTGTCCCATTTGTACTGTACTTCATTTCTTTTTTCTTTCTTTCTTTTTTGGGATAGGGATTTTTATGAATATATTTCATCTCTTGACTTAATAGTTATACCTCTGTTTCAAATTTTTTAGTAATTACTCTGGGATTTACAACATACATTTCAGATTAATCTGAGTCTACCTTCAAACAATGTTATACTACTTTATAAGTAATGAAAGGCCTTTACAACCGTGTATTAGTTCTTCCCACCTATTCCTTGTGCTATTATTTTTCACATGCCTTACTTTTATACGTGCCATGTATGTTATCAGCCAGTCATCTTTCAGCACATTTACAAATAAGAAATAACTTTTATCTATCTTCATTCATTCCAGTTCCCTTTCTCCTCATTTTTTGGGGTGTAGATCCAAATTTCCAACTGACCTCATATTTCTTCTGCCTTTAGTATTTCTTCTTTCCTTTAGTATTTTCTTATAAAGTATGTCAGGCAATGAATTCTCTCAGTTGTTTTAGAATGTTTGTTTTTCTCTCTCTCTTCTCTTTTACTAGATTCTGGATTGACATTTCTCCCTAATACTTTAAATATGTCACTGCGTTTACTATCTGCTTAAATAGTTTCTGATGAGAAGTCTGTTTTAATTATTATGCTTGTTTCTCTGTAGAGAATCTTTCCTTTTCTGGCTAACTTCAATATTTTCTCTCTCATTTTCAGAAATTTGAATACTACATGCCTGTGTGTGTGTATCTGTGTGTTTGATGTTTATCCTGCTTGGTGTTCTGTGAGCTTCTTGGATCTGTGATTTCATGTCTGTTACTAATTTTACTAATGGTAAAATTCTGTGCCATTATTTTAAAAAATATTTCTTCTGCTCCATTTTTGCCCCTTTTTCCACTAGTATATGTTACACTGCTTGAAATTGTCCCACTCTATTTATTGGGTGCTTTATTCTTTTTGATTCATTGCTTGCTTTCTCTGTTTTTCAGTTTGGTTAATTTTCACTCACCTATCATCCAATTCACAGATTCTTTCCTTGGCTGTGTTGAGTCTACTGAGCCTGTTGGAGGTCTTTAAAGCTGTTACTGATTATTTTACTTTCAGTATTTTTATTTGATTCTTCCTTTTAATTTCCATCTCTCTGCTTAATTATTTCATATTTCATGTCATTCTCTTTGTTCTGTTAGAGTCAGTAATATATTGATCAAAATTAGTTAAACTTCTGTAGTTCCAACATCTGTGTCATAGCCAGTCTGATCCTGATGCTTCAACTAGTGTGTGAGTGTGTGTGTATGTGTGTATTTTCACCTACCTTAGAATTTTTGTTGTTGTTGAAAGTCAGACAACTTGTGTAGGGCTAAAGCTCCTGGGGTGAATATTTTTTTAGTTGGAGATAAGCACCCATTTTCTTGAGCTAGACCTTGAGTATGGGGTTTGTGTTAGCCTGTGCAGAGTTTGAAGTTTGTCATCCCTATGGTTCCTCTAAGTGTACTTCAGGCTTAAAACTCCTCTAGTGACCCCTGTGTTTACAGTGTAGGCTGATCTGCTAGAGGTTCTTTTAATGTCTGTTTCCTCCTTGGATTTTCATCTTCCTTTCGCACTGTTGCCTATGAAGATCAATTTCCTGCAGGTCTCCCAGGGTATTCCACTACTATTTTACTCTAAGCTTGCTAGCTTGGCTGTGCAGGGATGCGAGGGAGGGAGGAGAGCATACCCTGGTGTTATGATTCAGTTCGTCTCAGGCAGGACTCTGTCCCTGGTGTGGGAGATGGCCTTCAGAAGCATTCTGCCCACCCGGCTGCAGAGTAGGACCTTGCAGGTATTTCTCCCCATGTGCTGTGCTGTGTGCTCAGGCATGTCTGACTCTTTGTGACCCCATGGACTCCAGCCTGCCAGGCTCTTCTGTCCATGGGATTCCAGGCACAAATACTGGAGTGTGTTACCATTTCCTCCTCCAGGGATCTTCCCCACCCAGGGACTGAACCTAAGTCATCTCCTGCATTGGCAGGCAGTTTCTTCATTGCTAGCACCACCTGGGAAGCCTTTTTCCCCACAGGGAAAATACAAATACTTATATGGTATGGCTCCCAGAGGAAGCATGTTTCTTCTTTTCTGTGCCCTTCCCCCAATGCAGTGGATTTCCATCAGTACCCTGAGCTGTTTCCTCTGCAGATTAAGCCTTTCATCCTACAACAGAGATAGAGGAGATGGGTTTGAGCAGTGGTTGCTGTTCCCTTTCTCTGTCAGCACCATGAAAAAAGCTTTCTCAGGATTCTTCCAAGTCTTTCCTATGAGTACAGCTGCAAGAATGTGCAAACACCTCTATATATGCCACACCCAGGGGCTTTACACTCTCAAACTAGCCTACTCAGCCTCCAGCAATTTCTGAAAACATTTTAGCTGTGTTTTTTGCAGTCTTATGTGGAATCTGGCAGAATCTGCCACAGGTAAGTAATGTTCAGATGCTATTTATCCCTAAAGGCATCTGTCTCTCTCGATATTTGAGTTTACTTGTTTGCCCAGAAACCTCAATTCTGTGATGGACCGTGCTTTTTTCTTGTTGGAAGAGTGGGAATATTTTTTACAGCTTTCTACATCTCCAAGCTGAAACCAGAAGTCTTTTAATCATTCATTTAATAACAACATTAAGGCAAATATGTGAAAGTTTATTCTATAAAGTAGGCATTATCATAATATCTTAATTGAAAGCAGAATAACTTGAATATAATAAAGAAGTCAGTTATTATAGGAACAATGAAGACATATCAAGACATTTGGGAATTTTTTTCAGTTGCATCAGAAAAAAGTAAATTTGGCTTTTGAATATCTCTAAAACTCTTTTGGAATTTGTTGCCTTTGGGAATTTTGTATATGATTGTTAAAAATTAAGATAAAGGTGAGCCTTCTATTGTGGGCCATTCCAACTATCAAAAAAGTACAATGTGATTCAATGTATTCTTACTTGAATCAAGGAGGGTCTTGTTTCTGTCTCATATTGGACAGAATAATTTGGACTACAGGTAGCAGATAATCCCAACTTGAATCATAGGTAATGGAATGTCTGGAGATAGTGATTCTAAGGTTGGTGAATTCAGAGTCTCCACCAAGACATCTCTGGCCTGGCAACTTCTGTACAAAATCATTGCCAATGACTCAGGACAGCCAAGCAAGAACAGACAAGCAAGAACAGACAGGAAGGCCAGGCACTGAAATATGCATCACTCAGCAACATCAGCCCGGGAAGACACATGTTCCCACTACAGAAACAGTGAAGGTGGTCATTTCCAGCCTTAACACACATCATTCAGATTGAGTGTGGCTGTTCGGCAACTCCCCTTCTGCATCAATTCTGATGATAACACTGGCTTATTATGAGCCAGTGTTATTCTAAGTACTTTATAAGCAATAGCTTGCGGAATCTGCACACTATCCTGTGAGGCAAGTACTATTATTATAGAGATGTTTTTTCTTTTGTTCACACCACACAGCATGAAGGCTCTTAGCTCCCCGGCCAGGGATCTAACCCATGCCCCCTGCAGTGGGAGTGCAGAGTCCTAAGCACTGGGCCACCAGGGAGGCCTAAGGCAGGGCTATTATCCTCCCTATCTTCAATGGGGAAAGTAAAGTTCAGTGATGCTGAGTTACTTGCTCATGGTCACAAAACCAGAAAGAGATGAATGTGGGATTTAAATATGACTCCGTAATCCATACCCTTATGTAATGTGTCATCCTGCCTTGAACATTTTCTCTCCTTGATATCTCTGATTATTTCTTTGATCTTTCTCTGTTTAGTTCACTGGTTCTTTTTTTTTTTTTTTCCTTGCTTGGAAAAGAACTCCTCCCAGGATGCTGTTTTTTTCTTCCTCTGTGGACGCTTGTGCTCCCAAGGCTTGATTAAAGTACCACAGCACCACCATGGTGATCGGTGATGCAGCGGTAGGCTGTCCAGTCCTTCCACAGCTATGTCACACCTTCTCTACCCACAGTCCTCCAGCACAGCCCCTTCCATCGCCCATTCTGCTGATGCTCTGCTTCTTATCCCATCATCCTCCAAAAAGAAAAACTCCACAACTGATTTTCCACATACTCCCATCACCAGTCCACCACTCTCTTTTTTCCTGTTTCACTGGTTGCTTCTTCGCAATGTCTTTTGTCGGTTTCTCCATTCTTTACATTTCTAAATATCAGCTTCTTGTGCTCAGACCTGGACGGTCCCTCTATTTCTTGATGATGTTTACATCAATTTTTTACTGCAGACTTTCCCTCGAAACTCTTGTATATTATTCATCTCCTTAGTGTATGCATAAGAGGCACCTCAAATCACACGCCCCCAAATGAATCCTGGTTTAGCCCACAAAAACTGCTGTCTTTCTCAGCTCTATAAAAGGCAAATATGTCATTTTAGCACTCAGATTCCAAAACCATGGTGTTGACCTTGATTCTTCTAACACTCTACATTCAATCACTTGACAGATTTGTTTACCTCTACCTTCAAAATACATTCAGCATCCAAGCCATTAATACTTCTTATCTTGAATTTTGTAACAACGTTTTTATGGCAAAGATCCTTCTTTACTGTTAATAGAACCCATCTTTTAGCTAGCATATACCAGCTCCAGTATTCTTGGGCTTCCCTTGTGACTCAGCTGGTAAAGAATCTGCCTGCAATGCAGGAGACCTGAGTTCAATCCCTGGGTTGGGAAGATCCCCTGGCTTCTTCTATCTGGAGTGGGAAAAGGCTACTCACTCCAGTATTTTGGCCTGGAAAATTCTATGAACTGTATAGACAATGGGGTCACAAAGAGTCAGACACAACTGAGCGACTTTCACTTTCATTTTTTCACTTGGCCTCCATGAATAAAAACTGCACTAGCCAGACTTCCTTGCATCTAAGCCAAGCCACATAACTGAGCTCTGACCAGGGGAATGTAAGCATAAGAATTATTGGAACTTTGAAGAAATGCACCTAAAAGGAGAAACCATGGCTTGGTTCTACCCTTTCCTATAGAGTTCTGCCCTTGCTATCTGAATGTGGATGAAATAAAATAATCTCTAGTGCCAATCTTGGAAGATTGGAATTTTATTAAGGGAGTTTAAAGGTTTCCTTACTGAAAAGTTTTGTTGTTTTTTTCATTCCATCCACTCATGAGGAAGGGATATAAGATCTTCAAAACATATCTCTGTGATTTGCATTATTAAGATTTATTTTATTCACTCCATTTTGCCTATATTAGATATCACAATTAAAATTGATTTAAGATCACATTTGAGCATAAAAAAAGGTGAATATCTCTTAACCTATGAAGAAGGGAGAAAGGAAAAGGAGAAAGGGCATTTATTAAAAACCAGGAAATGAGTATGTTCTTTTTCCCCCATGTTATCAAGCTTAATCCTTCCAACAACCTTGGTTTGCAGAATTATTATCTGCCTTTTATGAAGAGATATTCAAGGCTCAGAGAGGCCTCTTCAATAGGTACTGAAGTGGGAGGGCTAGGTTTGACCTTAGTGCTTGAGTGTGTATTTGTTGATTTAAGTAATAGATTACTAGAACATAGATTATGTTGGATTAGCTCTAGTGTCACATGTGGCCTTGTCCAGTAAAAACAGAAGAAGCACTCCTTCCCAATTAATGTGCCATGACTTTTCAGTGATGGAATCATGATATGCAGAGAGCTAGGGCAAGGCCTAGAACATGAAGGATGCTCAAAAAACTGCTCAACTCCTTCCTTTCCCCTTTAAGGAAGATTCTATAAGAAGGAATTTGGGAATATTTGATTATAAATATTTGAATACTTGAAACATTTAAGTTTGAAATATTTGAAATAAATAACTATATATAGGGCAAGCCTAGAAATGACTCCTTCAGTAGTTGTGTTTATGATTAGTGTTTGATCTACGTGTGTTTCTGTTTACTGGTTTGCACTGCATGCTTGAGGGACCAATTATCAAGGGCTTAGATGGCTGGGGCTCCTGTCTGGAGAGATGCTCTGAAGAGAGGGGGGCCCTAGAAGGGTGGCTTGTGGTTGGCTAACATCAGCATCTGCAGCAGAGGGATGAGTCCACTGCCACCAGTTCCCAGAGCCCCCTAAGACTGTGGGGGGCTGGCAACAAGAAGGAGCCTCCCTATCTCTTTTCAGGAAATGAGTTTATTTAAGGATATTTTAAAGAAAGCTTTTTGTGCTCCAGACACTTCTTTTCAGATCAGGAGAGTATGTTGCAGTGATTTATATTCACATGGGGCCAACATGGATGTGAAAGAGGTTTCAACTTAGGCACAAGGTTGGTTTCAAAGACTAGTTAATCAGTCTATTTTTCTTTCTTTCTTTCCCTTTTTTTTTTTCTCTTTGCACAGAAGCTGGTAAGCTAGGACCTACATGTGAATAACTTCATAGATGAATTTTTTCGTATTTGGTTTACTTGGGCTGGTATGATACATTATGTTTCAGTTCCTCAAACACTGTTCAGTTCAGTTCAGTCACTCAGTCGTGTCCGACCTGCAACTCCATGAATCGCAGCACACCAGGCCTCCCGGTCCATCAGCAACTCCTGGAGTTCACTCAGACTCACGTCCATTGAGTCAGTGATGCCATCCAGCCATCTCATCCTCGGTCGTCCCTTTCTCCTCCTGCCCTCAATCCCTCCCAGCATCAGAGTCTTTTCCAGAGAGTCAACTCTTCACATAAAGTGGCCAAAGTACTGTAGTTTCAGCTTTAGCATCAGTCCTTCCAAAGAAACCCCAGGGCTGGTCTCCTTCAGGATGGACTGGTTGGATCTCCTTGCAGTCCAAGGGACTCTCAAGAGTCTTCTCCAACACCACAGTTCAAATGCATCAATTCTTTGGTGCTCAGCCTTCGTCACAGTCCAAATCTCACATCCATACATGACCACTGGAAAAACCATAGCCTTGACTAGACGGACCTTAGTCGGCAAAGTAATGTCTCTGCTTTTGAATATGCTCTCTAGGTTGGTCATAACTTTTCTTCCAAGGAGTAAGCGTCTTTTAATTTCATGGCTGCAATCACCATCTGCAGTGATTTTGGAGTCTCCAAAAATAAAGTCTGATGCTGTTTCCACTGTTTGCCCATCTATTTCCCATGAAGTGATGGGACCAGATGCCATGATCTTTGTTTTCTGAATGTTGAGCTTTAAGCCAACTTTTTCACTCTCCTCTTTCACTTTCATCAAGAGGCTTTTTAGCTCCTCTTCACTTTCTGCCATAAGGGTGGTGTCATCTGCATATCTGAGGTTATTGATATTTCTCCCAGCAATCTTGATTCCAGCTTGTGTTTCTACCAGCCCAGTGTTTCTCGTGATGTACTCTGCATAGAAGTTAAATACTGTGGATCCCCCTAAAGTGTATGAATTACTGAGGTTTTATAAATTAGGGGATGTTTCCCTGGTGACTCAGATGGTAAAGAATCCTTCTACCATGCAAGAGATCTGGGTTTCATCTCTGGGTCAGGAAGATCCCAGGGATCATCCTCTGGAGAAGGGAATGGCTACCCATTCCAGTATTTTGCCTGGAGAATTCCATGGGCAAAGGAGCCTGGTGGGTAACAGTCCATGGTGTCACAAAGAGTTGGACACAACTAAGTGACTAACACTTTTACTTTATGTGAATACAGTTATTTGATGGGGTCAAAGGAAAAAAGGGAGGTCATAATTTTCAGATAAAAATGCGTAATACGGCTCATCTACTGGTGGAAAACCCAGAGTGGTACCATTGTACATTTCTGTGTGGAGCGCAAACCTCCAAGAAAGCCCACATCTTTTGTCTGCCTTGTTGTTGAGTTATTAAGTTGTGTCCAACTCTTTGGTGACCCCACGTTCTGCAGCCCAAGTTCCTCTTGCCAGGATTCTCCAGGCAAGAATACTGGAATGCATTGTCATTTCCTTTTCCAGGGGCCTTAGCCTCAGATTATTAGCCCAGAAGAGTGTACAGCATACACCAAAGAGGTGTCTATTTGTAGACAGTTGTGGTGAGGCAGGAGTTATCTCTTGTCTATGGAATAATGTGTGCAATCCTATGTGTGACCTTCCACGTTCCAAGGTGTGAGCTCTACTATTATTTCATTCATAATAAAACTCACTTTCAATTCAAATGTCATCAACCTGCCCGGACTTGTAAAGAAAAGCAACAAAATCAAATTTCTATTTCTCATTTCAACTATCTATATGGAATTTTTTAAAAAAGGACTCTAACTCTTAATGATGAACAGGACGATTCCATTTGGCAGCACTTAGAAGATACAGGGGCCATACTTGGAAAACATTCATTAACATTCAGCAGTTTGAGAATCCTTAGTGCCTAATTATCAAAGTGAGTTTAATTACCACAGACACCATTCATCCAACTGGCTGGAACACAAGAAGAAATTAAATGATGCCAATGCCTGTTTGTCCCCAAAGTCTTCCTTCCATATTTATTTATCACATTTATAAGGTAGGAGTTCACGGTGATTGCCAAAAACAAGCCCACAAAACCACAATAGTGGCTCGGCATTCTCTGTTCCATTGGGAGCCCAATTAAAATGACAGGGCTTGGCATCTTCATATATCACATACTATAAGTTGTAAATACTCTCCTGCTATTTGAGGACAGCAGGATAACTGGTTTCATAACCAACCCACCATCGATCTAATGGGTATTTACCACAGAAAAGTGACAGGCAGTGGAGAACAAACTGGGAATCAATGAGTCTCTGCAGTGTGATTACCATTCACTCTGCCTAGAAACACTGCTGCATCATTGCTCTGCTCCTTCCCCAGATCAGGGAGTTGTCTGAGCCTCAGTTGTCACTGATGCTGATTTCACTGGCTGGAGACGAAGACTACTTTGGCCCTTCTCCTTGGGAGGTCAGCCAGGGGTCACAAGGAGAAGCATGTCCTGTTTACCCGGAGAGGACCTCTCCTTCTGCCCCTTGGCATGATCACTGTCCCCTCAGCATGATCACTGTCATTGTTAACTACTTGGAGAGACCTGTGTCCCACTGGCAAGGAGGATTCCAGTCAGTTTCATCACCTTCTTGTATTTCCAGCTCTCAGAGCATCCATAAGATCTGCCTTTCAGCAACTCTGGTTGCTGAGTGAGGAATGGGGAGAGCATCTTAGAAACTGCGATAAATATGATCTTCAGATCTGAAAAGAAGCCCGACAAGCCTTGTTGACAAGGTTGGCAACAAAGGTTAGCAGTGTGATGGAGCCACAGTAGACCCTGGGATGCAAGCAACAGCTTCTTTCTTACTACTACCCTTTTTTCTTTCAAAATCTACTTTTTTTTTCCTTTTTATATTTTCATGTAAGTTGGTCTTCTTTTGTATTTCTGCTTTATATTTTAGATTTTTATATTTCATACTTGGGTAAATCTGTTCCCCAGTTTTCTTAAAGTCTATCACAGCTCCTGGTAGATGTTCAAGGAACATCAATTGGTTATGATTTACTGCCTAGAGAGCCGATGAATGAAACCTGGATTTTTTTTGTTAAAACAAAATGCTTTTCTGAGCTTTAACCAAAAGCCACAGGTTGTTGAAAAGGTATCAGCCACTTGACTCAATAGATCTAGGCTGATCTCCTTCCTGCTGTTTAATATGAGAATAGTCTCACAATTTCAATTTCTGAGACTCGACATTTAGTAGAGCAATTGCCAGCATCACTGTGGACTCGCGTTCATTCTGTCTTCTAGCTGGCAAGCCTTCTGATTTATACAGCACTGAAAAGTCAGTGGTGAGGCTTACATTCTTCCTATCCCACTTTCAAACTCCTGGCAGATCTTATTTTCAAAGTGGTCTGATGGAATGAGGACAGGGCTGCTGAAACTGCCTGATTTCCCAGCATAAGTTGTGTTTAAATCTTAACCACATATTAGTTATCATGCCATATGTTGCCAAAGGATGCAGCCAAACCTTTCTCAGTGTTGCTCAGGAAAGTAAGGTTCTAACACAGTGCCATCCCTAATCAGCTCTGTCTTTAAAAAGTGGTCCCACTACAGTAATTCATTTTGGGTTACAGATCCCATGAGTTTACACATATATCTAATTTTGATGTGAGAACAACTTGGACTACTGTTTTAGCAGAATTGTTTTTAAAAATACTAAAGATTTATATAACAATCTTAGATGAAGTGTCATATAATTTGGAACAAAATTGCTTGAACAATACATACAAAAAAGAAAAGATTGATCAAGAAAGCCATTGGCAAATTGGACCCACTAAGGCTGCAGAAGACTCTTGAGAGTCCTTTGGATAGCAAGAAGATCAAATCAGTCAATCGTAAAAGAAATCAACCCTGAAATTCATTGGAAGGACTGCTGCTGAAGCTCCAATCCTTTGGCTATCTGATGTGGAGAGCTGACTCATTGGAATAAGACCCTGATACTGGGAAAGATTGAGGGCAAGAGGCGAAGGGGATGACAAAGGATGAGATGGTTGGATGGCATCATAACTCAATGGACATGAGTTTTAGCAAACTCTGGGAGATAGTGAAGGACAGGGGAGCCTGGAGTGCTGCAGTTCATGGAGTCACAAAGAGTTAGACATGACTTAGCAACTGAACAAAAGGCTATAACTGAAAGGGTTTATTTGTCAATAGAGCCTATTTCTGTCCTAATGCAAGCTTGCTACATCCAGACATCAAATTTATTCTTATTGATCTTCGTCTTCAATTTTAAAAGCATCTCTTAAAAAACTGCTTGCACAGCCAAGAAAATAACATCTAAAAAAGTACCTTTGAACATTAGCATTGGGCCAGGTTGACTGATGTCTCTGAGTCATCACCTTACTTTAAGTACCACATGCAAATATATTTTCTGGAATCCAAAGTAGCAGAATAAGCAGGTATATTGTGAACAGAGATAGAGATAGATGTAGACAGTGAGAAAGAGAGTGAGAGAGAGACTGAGAATAAAAGAACAATGACCCAAAGGGCTATGTGTCTGCAGCAAGGTAGAACATTAAGCAAATTCATTAATTACACCTTCCTACTTCAAATGAGCAAGCTAATTATTTGTTTACCTGACTCAATATTGCCCTCAGCTATAGACAATAATAAACACCAACAAAGGCAATTGTGTTTGCCAGGACATGAATATATTTAAATTTCAAAGTTTAAATTTATCCCACCATAGAGAAAAGTTCAGATGATATATTTATGCGAAACATCAATACATAAAGCACAGTAACTGAAATATAACTTTATAAAGGAAGTAAATACTTCAAAAAATTTTTTTTGTTCTTCCCACCTTTCAAGCAGTTCAGTGAAATGTATGCATCTGTTTCAGGTTATAAGGCTAATTTACATCACCATCAAGATGTAATGTTATATATGTCAACACACACACACACATATATATATATAATGTCCTATTTATAGTAAATTATACATGTATGTATATATAATATCAATAGTGAATATTTATTGAACATTTACTAGGTGCCCAGCACTTGTAACTGGTATATTATGCATGAATAATTATGGAATAATCAAAATACTTATTTTGTTTTATTCTTTCTGGTGTCTCACTATCCTTTTTAAACTTTGATGAAATTAACATTTAAATCAGCACACTTCATGTAAAGGAGATAATCCTCTGTGATGTGAATGGGTCTAACCAATCAGTTAAAGGCCTTAAAAAAACAAGACTGACCTTCTTTGAGCAAGCAGGAATTCTGCTTGCAGACTGGCTCTAGGCTCTTCCAACTGCAACTCCTTTCTGGAGGTCTGGCCTGCCAACCAACTCTGCCTGCAGATTTAGACTTGCCAGGCCCCACAACTGTGCAAGCCAATTCCTTAAAATAAATATCTTGATAGATGGATATCTTAATCCCATCTCTATTGTCTCTCACCACACACACATACATCCTATTGGTTCTGTTTCTCTGAAGAACCCATGCAACCAGCTGGCAGCTTGCTGGCCAGTTCCTGACCATTTGAGGCCAGAGATACAGTAAAGGGAGTGGTGAGAGATGGCAAGGAAGTGTCTTCCTTGAACAGATCTCTGTACTACCTGACAAATGCTTAAAAAAAAGCTGGCAGTTCTTTCTGTAACACTTTCTTGACTCTTCCCAAATCTCACTGAAGGAGCTTGGCTGGATCCACCCTCTTGCAATAAACATGAACCGACTTATGCCTCTTTATATTAGGTGGTCACATGTGGTTCTTTTCGCAGCCTCTAACGCACTGGCATTCCTTTCCAGCTTCAGATCCTGGGGTGCTCCACCCCTCTCAGGCAACTCTGTCTGACAAGACTAGTACTGGGTAACTTTCTGGGTGGTCTCCATCTGGTCAGTGGAGAATGCTGCTGCACCCTTTGCCCTTACAAATAAGGGCTCTGCAGCTACCCTAACCCTGCAGCTCGGTCCTTTCTCTGCTACCCAGGCACTTAGCTGATCTCTGTCTCCGCCCTCAGAATGAATGGAGCAGGAGTCAAGCCTGCTTTCACAACATTCGCTGGCCCCAGACAAGGTACATCAAGGTCTCAAAGTGGTCCTATTGAAGCCCTTTCTCACTTCAAAGTTAAAAAACAGTGGGTTAAAGGATAATAAGCCACATACCTGAACCTCCAACTCCAAAAGGAATCATAGGGGCTCACAACAGCTCTAGCTGTCTCCAAAGAAATCCCTTCATAAATGTTACTCCTTTGCTCCTCTCTTTACTTTTGATAGTTTCAAAGAGGCTGGGAGTTCAAGAGTTGTGTAGCCAATTCATTGCACTTCTCTTTGTAACTTCTGAATTCAGTCTCACAGTCACCTTGACATCAATACCCATCACCCAGATGCCTCAGCGAAAGCAGACGTGAGGAGGAGCATTTGAATTTCTTGTTATATTCTTTTAAAAAAATATATTCTGTTTTGAGCACTAAAATGGAATTGCCTCACTTCATTATGCACCAAACCATGGGAGAGATACTTTATTATTCCCATTTCACATATGATAAAAGTAAGCCAGGCATATTAAGTAACCTGCCCTGGGTCACCTGGTTAGCGTCAGAGCTGAGTTGCCAGACCTGGTGAATCTGATTTTGATTCAAAATCCTAACCACTGCAACATAATGCCAGTCACTGAATATTTACTTGGCACTCTTTCAAAATGCAAGTCTACATCCTGATTGGGGAGATTTCCTTTTGATTAACTTCCTTTCAGGAGAACAAAAATGCCTATTTCTGACTTTTGGAAATAGATCAATGCTCCATAAGATCTGGGCACTAGGATTTTTTATGTAAGAATCTATTTAGCATCAACTAGGAACTCAGGGATGAGCTGTGATCGATTTGAAGGACAATGAAAGAAGCATAAATGAGATAGTAAACCAGTGGCCTGGATTGGAGAAGGGAAACGTGATTTTACTTGGAGCTCATCCATTTTAATTTCCCTATTAAGTAAGCCGGTCTATGAAAGAGGAAACGGTGCTCAGCCTTCTTCACAGTCCAACTCTCACATCCATACATGACTACTGGAAAAACCATAGCCTTGACTAGACGGACCTTAGTCGGCAAAGTAATGTCTCTGCTTTTGAATACGCTACCTAGGTTGGTCATAACTTGCCTGCCAATGCAGAGACACAAGAAACACAGGTTTGATCCCTGGGTCGGGAAGATCCCCTGGAGGAGGGCATGACAACCACTCCAGTATACTTGCCTGGAGAATCCCATGACAGGGAAGCCTGGTGGGCTATAGTCCATAGGGCTGCAAAGAATTGGACATGACTGAAGCAACTTAGCTCACGTGGAGAAAGCAACCGAAGAGAAGGAAAAGGAGGAAAACTCAAGATAAAGTGGAGAGAAAAGAAAACTGCCTCAAAGGCCACATCTGCCCATGAAATAGTTTGAGGAATGTGTAGATCACCGATTTCCAGGCTGGAGGGGCTTTCGACCACTGACTGGGCCGCAGTGCAGGGGATTTGACTCAAAGGGGTGCACCAAGCACTGCCGCAGCCAGAATCAGTAACCCTCAGCCCTGTCTGTGGTAGGGAGGAGAAGCTGGAGTGCTACAAGCTGACTGACATCCAGGTGGATTGTTTGGAAAAAGCCAGAAGAAAGACATTCATTGGGGCTTTTTAAGTTAACCATAGTGTCCAGGAGAGTAATAGAGAAGGCATGAAAATTTCTCTGTGTAATAAAATAACAGAGATTTTCATTTTATCCTGATGTCAAAGACAGGGCAGGTGGGAATCTGAGTGCCTTGGAAGAATTAAACCTGAGACAAGAAAAATGTATTAATCCACTTTTCTTGCACTTGTTCTGCTTTTAGTTTTAATACTTGCATTTTCTTACATAAATAGGGTATTTGACTATGATTGTCATTTATTAACTTTTCCCCCCAATTACAATTATCCCTCAAGGTTAGGGTCCCTAAGGAAGCAGCTGAGGGAACATACATGGGGCACATGTGCTGAATTGTTCTGCAGGCTGGGAAATTAACTAAAAATGAGTAATATGCTTTCAATTTAAACCTGGCAGGGGGGATTGTACTTTCATCCCCAGATTGGAATCAGATTGCCTCTGTTGGGGCTGCTCCAGCTTTTGGCATAGCCTATTAACAAGGCCAACTTGGCTCCTCACGGTACAATAACAGCACAGGGGTTGTGTGAGAGCTCTATGCAGTTGAGCTGGGAAGGCAGAAATGAAATTCAGCTAATGGGAGAGCATGGGATTGCGATTTTATCACCAAACAAAGAGCATCAACAACCTTACACAAAGCCAGCACTATCAGTTCTCAATGCCCAGTTTTCACAATGACCCCATTCCCCAAGCATCTGTGATAATTCCTGGACACTTAGTGGGTGCATTTTGTTTCTTAAAAAAAAAAAAATTTCTTTTCCACACTATTAAAAGAATCTGTAACAGCATATTATTAAGTGGCCTATGATGTTTCTACTTTTTATTTCAAGGTGTGATTTTTCTATTTCTCTGGTCTTCTATTACTAGAGAGTAAGAGAAGAGAGATAGAAAGATAAAAGCTGTATGGGACGTATCAGAAATTGCATCATTTAACACCTTTTTAAAGAATGTCAATGAATTTTAAAAGTATATTTTCCTAAGTAGAATCTGAAGCTCCTTGAAGGGAGGTTTAAATGTTGTTTGTTTGTTTTATATTCATGGATCACAGTAATTTTCAGCTATGTCCCAGTAATTCTCTGTCTTGCTATAGACATGAAACATGTGGAGCACCTTTAATCAGCAGTGTTCAGGCCCCACTGCAGACCAATTAAGTCAGCATTTCTCAGGGGTGAGGCACAGACATGAATCATTTCTGAAAGCTCTAGGTGATTCCAGTGGGCAGGCAGCAACCGCTAGCTTATTGCCTTACCTAGAATAGGTGTCACTTGCTATTTTAAGGAACTGCTGAATAGTTTTAATCACCACATAATTCCCATGAAAACAACTGAACTGCACAGATATAACACAACTTTTCTATAATAAATTATCATTAACCTATTCCATAGAAAATTGGATAAGGCTTTTGTTAAAAACAAGGGAAAAGCCACTAAATTCTTTGTACCTATATTTCATCCCCTCAGGTTCCTGAGATAACAGCAAATTAAAATCCCGTGAGATACCTTTAGATAAATGACATGTTCCTGCGCTTCTACCTTATATATATATAAGGTATATATATATATATATATATATATAAAAGAAAGAGGCACAAAGAGAAAATTAAAGAGCTCTCTGTGAATAGGGCACTTCTTGGACAGGCGGTCAGAATATGATTTAAAAAACATTTTGTCATGATCAAAATTATAAAAATATAGTTCAAAGGGATATTAGTTTAAACTAGTTGAAACCAATTTTTTTATGTATGTATGATACTGTCTTTGGCATGAAGTGTAAGGCAACAGTCCTGCTTTTTATTTGTTTATGAACTTCTAGAATGACTGGCCTTGTTGTCCTCTGAAATATGGAAATACAGAAACTCAAGCTGACTGTGAGCAGCAAATAACATAATGGAGGAAAATCTGATTTGTAGGTTGAACACAAAATTGCAGTCTGTAGTAGTTTTCCTATTATTTACTCTGAGAACCTGAAATTTCATATGCAAATTAATATTTCTGGGAAACAATGTACACATAATTGTTCATTGTAATTTTATTAAGCAGTTGCTAAGTATTTGACTTCTTATCCATCTAGTCAAGGCTATGGTTTTTCCTGTGGTCATGTATGGATGTGAGAGTTGGACTGTGAAGAAGGCTGAGCGCCGAAGAATTGATGCTTTTGAACTGTGGTGTTGGAGAAGACTCTTGAGAGTCCCTTGGACTGCAAGGAGATCCAACCTGTCCATTCTGAAGGAGATCAGCCCTGGGATTTCTTTGGAAGGAATGATGCTAAAGCTGAAGCTCCAGTACTTTGGCCACCTCATGCGAAGAGTTGACTCACTGGAAAAGACTCTGATGCTGGGAGGGATTGGGGGCAGGAGGAGAAGGGGACAATCGAGGATGAGATGGCTGGATGGCATCACTGACTCGATGGGTGTGAGTCTGAGTGAACTCTGGGAGTTGGTGATGGACAGAGAGGCCTGGCGTGCTGCGATTCATGGGGTTGCAAAGAGTTGGACACGACTGAGCTACTGAACTAAACTGAATTGAACTGACTTCTTGTTAAGTTCTTTATATGATCTCATTAAACCAGTGCTGCAACCCATTGAATAAGGTACAACTATCCCCAACTTACAGATTTGAGAACTGAGGTTTATCAGTTCTGAGTCTTCCAGCAATTCCAATGAAGATATCCTTCAAATCTGAAAATATTTAAAATTCCTTCTGCAGACTTTGGTCTAAGAATCCATATTGATTTGCTTCTCTTTACTTCCTTGGATATTTTCATGTCAATGCCACTTCATTTGCCTACAGATGTGCTATCAGAACACTGAGAAAAGAATGTGAATGTTCCTTGGACCACTAGTGCCATCCATTTCAGGCATGCTGGATTCTAGCTCAAGATGACAGTCATCCTCTCCATGGCCTTTCCTTAAACTCCACCAGATTCTTAAAAATGAGCTAATAGCTTCATTTTACTATATTGATTATATGATACATGTGCTGTTCCAATTTAAAAGATAAACTCTAAATGTAGGACTTCCTAATTTTTCGAAAGGTTTGTACTGAGATTCTAACTCATTCTCTTCTTGTATTTCGCTTTAGATGCAAGTATGGCAATGACAGAAAGATTATGTTACATGATGAGGGTGTGTGCAATTGTCCTATGGAGGTAACTCTCAGGAGGCCTGGAGAGAGAAGGAGATGATCTGAAGGCTGTTTTGACAGACATATCCATCAGGCAGCCAGACCCATGTTAGAGTACTGCCGAAATTGCCTAGACAGAGCGTCACATGTAATTCTTAGATAATAAGCAAACACTTTTGTCACTGTGTGTTCTTTTCTTTACATTGCCATCTTTGCCTTGTCTCTATCCTCCAGATTCTAATGGTCTTCACTAAGCTTTACCTTTCTACAAAACTGATAACTCAGATAAGCCTGTGTCTTAGAGTGTAGGAAAGAACCAACTGTGGAAAGTAAGAGAGATACATCCAAATTGATGCTGACTGGGACCTTAGTTTGGGCTTCATTTAAGCTTCTGTTTTATTTCTATTGCTTTATCAAAACATTTAAGAGATGCAATGTTTGCTATCCACCTCCCAGACTAAAGTATCAATACCAGGAATGGTTTCAATAGATTTCAGACATCCTTTGTGTGGCAGACACCATGAAAAAGAGCTTGTGTAAGTTTGCAAAGGCTTTGAGGCAGGAATGAGGATAAAATGCTGATATTTGTTCAGTCTTTTCATATATCCTCACAAGGGCCTGGGGGATTTCTTGGCAGAAGCAGTATTGTAAATGGTTGATTTATTGGCATCAAAGGCAGCAGTATGAAAAAAGTGGGGTCTCCACAATATGAAATAGCCAGGGTCTCTGCACACTCCCTCCAGCATGAAGTCCAAACAGAGATATGATTATGTCTGTTTTTCTGAAATGTTTTACCAAGTAATTCACTGCTTTGAGTGTGTAAAGAACTGGAGCTTGGCTAAGAGAGCATAAGTATTTGGGTAGGAGGATGAAATATCAACCATAAGGAAGATAAACAGAGGACTTTGCTAAGAGCACAAACCGCCACAAGAAGTATCAATTTTGTGTTTTGATTGTGCCATGAGTGAAAGTGTTACAAACGACAAAATCCTCAGAGGTACTGTGATTAGTTTAAATGTTTTCTGTATTCTGCATAGCCAGGTGTCTCTCAGCACATGTCTCCACAGCCAGAGTCTGAGATGTTTGCACAAATCGGTTTAGTACCACCAAGTCCTCTGTTATAGGTATGCTGATATTGGTAAGTTTGCTGCAAAACTCCATTAAAAGTCACTGTATTATACTGCTATATTTAAAACAGAAAAGCAACCACGACTTACTGTAGGGCACAGGGAACTCTGCTCAATACTCTGTAATAACCTCAATGAGAAAATAATTTGAAAAATAATAGCTGCATAGATATGGACTGGAACATTTTATGCTTTTAAAGCACCAAGGGAGAGTCATTTATACTTCCCTGGTGGCTCAGAAAGTAAAGAATCTGCCTACAATACAGGAGACCAGGTTAGATCCTTGAGTCAGGAAGATCCCCTGGAGAAGGAAATGGCAACCCACTCCAGTATTCTTGCCTGAAGAATTCCTTGGACAAAGAGCTACAGTCCATGATGTTGCAAAGAGTTGAATATGACTGAACAACTAACACACAGATTCTTCTCTTTTGTATCCCTTATCCTTCCCCCAAAATTCATTTTTAAAAATATTTAAAATATTTTATATATAAGAGAATACAGTGAATAAGGATATGGCATCCCACTCCAGTACTCCTGCCTGGAAAATCCCATGGATGTAGGAGCCTGGTAGGCTACAGTCCATGGAGTCAAAAAAGAGTTGGACATGACTGAGCGACTTTACTTTCACTTTCATAGTGAATAAAGTTACAGAAAATAAAACAAAGGTATAGAAAACAAAAATATAAATATCCATGAAATCACCATACAGCTTAATGAAAAGAATGTCACCAATGCATCATAGCTCCCCCACACTGTCCAGTATATCACTTTGCTATACACCTAAAAATAATATAACATTGTTAATCAACTAAACTTCAATATATTGATAAAATAAAATTTTTTAGAAAGTCACTGCATTAGGATGGAGAAAACCCAGTTTCCAATTCCACCCCTGTCATTTACCAAAGTTGAGACTTTAGTCTTTTAACTTCTTTGCAGCTTAAAAATCCCATGAGTAAACCAGAAGAAGTTAAGATCTTCTTACAGGTGAGGCTCCAAGGAGACTGCATGGAAAGCCCTTCGAAATGGCAAAGTGCAGCCCATCAGCTGGCCTCCCTCATACATACAAACCTCTCTGCGTCTCCACCCAGTCTCTGCCACCACTCAGCGGCCTCCAGGGAGCTCCTGTGGCAACCTAAATACCACATTCCCACACACTCTGGCCTCGAGGCAACAATTAAGATCTGTTGAGCTTTTTCATCATATTCCCTTTCTTTTTCAGAATCTTAGGTTTTAGTAGGAAATGCCTTGACTAAAATTTTAGCTGACAGACTAGAAATTAGAGCAGGAAAGAGAATGTGAAAGAACCATACGAAAACATACAAATGTATTCAAGGGGAACTGGAATATTTTATGCTCTTAAAGCATCTATAGATTCCTTTCTTTTTATTTTTTACTCTTTTCCAAAACACTTATTTTAAAAAACATTTAAACTATTTTATATATAAGAGAGTAAGGAGGACAGGGGAGCCTGGCAGCTGCAATCCATAAGGTTCAAAGAGTTGGACATGACTAAGCAACGGAACAACAAATAATGAATAAAGGTACAGAAAATAAAAATATAAACATTAGTGAAACAACCACAGAGCTAAATAAAAAGAAACATCACCAAAGTGTTTATAGCTCCCATCATAATAGCCACTTGCTTTGCCTATTAGAGTTAACTTCTATCCTACATTTCATAGTAATCACTTTCTTGCTCTACCTTATAGCTTTATTACCTAAAGATGCATCTTCAAATAATAGAATTTCATTTTGAGGACTATTTTCAGGATTTTCTATAGATGGACTCATACTAAGTGTATATTTTTGTCTTTTTTTTTTTTTTTTGGTTCAACATTATGTTTGAAAAATTCATTCAGTTTGTGGCATGTAGCTATAGTTCATGAATATTCACTGTAGGATAACATGCTGTTTATAAGTATGCAGGGCATTTCATTTGTTGTCATCCTGTTGATGGGCATTGGATTTTTTTTCCAGTTTGTGGCTATTAGGAACAATAATGTTTTTTAAAAGTTCTTGCATTTGTCCTCATGTGCAACAGCTTCTCTCCATTGCAGAGGTTATGCTCAAAGGCTATGCGCATCTTCAACTGTACAAAGTAACAGAAGATTCCAAAAAAGAGGGGATATATGTAGACATGTAGCTGATTCACAAACTAACATAACATTCTAAAGCAACTATACTCCAATAAAATTTTTTAAAAGGATTATACCAGATTATTTTCCGAAAGAGTGATAGCCATTGGTAATCTTACCAGCCTTTTTCTTTTCTCTACATGATATTGCTTAGACTTTTACTTTTGCCTTCCAATGGACTTATGAAAACCTCTTGACTCTAATTTCATAGTCAAGTTTTTCATAGCGCATAGCTTTGGAGCATGGTTTACCTAAAGTATTGTTGGCGATTTTGATGGAGTTACAGGATTGGCCCATATATTACTTTCCTGGGGCTGCCATAATTAATTAGCACAGACTGGGTGGATCCAACCAGTCAATCTAAAGGAAATCAGTCCTGAATATTCATTGGAAGGACTGATGCTCAAGGTGAAACTCCAATACTTTGGCCACTTGTTGGGAAGAACTGACTCATTGGAAAAGACCCTGATGTTGGAAAAGATTGAAGGCTGGAGGAGAAGGGGACAACAGAGGATGAAATGGTTGGATGGTATCACCAACTCGATGGACATGAGTTTGAGTAAATTCCAGGAGTTGGTGATGGACAGGGAAGCCTGGCGTGCTGCAGTCCATGGGGTTGCAAAGAGTTGGACACGACTGAGCCACTGAACAGAACTGAACTGGTGGCTGAAAACAAGAGCAATCTGTTCTTTCACAGTTCTGGTGGCCAGAAGGCCAAACCAGAGCAATGCTCCCTCTGAAGACACTTGAAGAAAATCTTTCCTCGTTTCTTCCTAGCTGCTGCTGTCCCCCAGAAATCCTTGACCTTCCTTGACTTGTATCTGTATCACTCCAGTCTCTGCCTTTGTCTTTGCATGGCTCTTTCTATGTGTTTACTCTTAGAAAGATACCAATTATTCAATTTAGGATTCTAAATGCAGGATGACTTCATCTTGAGATCCTTAACTAATTACATATGCAAAGATGCTCTTTTCAAATAAAATCACATTCCCAGATATTGGCAGTAAGGACTTTGACATTTTTTTGTAGGACACAACTCAGACCACTATGGACTGCAATAAGGAAAGGAAAGAGGAGAGGAGAAGGAAAATTATTAGTCTGTGAAATGATTACTATACATGCCATATAATTTTTTATTGCTTCAGATGTTAACATTTCCCACAAGAGAGTGGTTTAAGAGCCACCCACTCAAAATAACACACCTGCTTTATATATATGTATACATATATATATCCTCTGATCTTACTGGGTTCCTTTCACAGAGTGGTAAGCAGTTGAAAGAACTAGGTCAGGTTTCTGGAGAGGTCAAATAAAGTATGTGTGCCCCATCTTTGCACCTGAGTCCTTTATTGGACCACATGATCCAGATAACAGAGGGAGAATCTGAAGCTGTCCAAAAAAGAACCATTTTTCCAAGACTCTGATTTTGTGTGAGTTGGATTCCTATTTTTGGTGCCATAACAAATTTGTAAAGGTGAAAACTCATCTTGTCTATACAAGATTTTCCTTCCATTAAAAACCCTGGTCTGCATTCTTTTATGACTTGGCAGGGCTGAGCTTAGTGTTAGAGGAAAAAGCATCTCATAGTTACAGGAGCAGAGCCTAAAGTTCCACTGGCCAACTCAACTCTGCCCTTCCCCAGCCACCATGCCTGCATCCCACCTTCAGAGAGAGTGGGCACTGTGGGTTATACTACTGAGTATAGGAATGCCCTGTTGAAATTCAAATGTTTCAAATGGCGTGGGGGTGGAAATGGATGAGGCCATTAAACAATTTTCAGACATCACTTATCTGAGACATTAGGTTAACATAAAATAATTTCCTGGCACAGTTTTAAGGTGCTAAGCTCAGTACCCATCGCTTAAGTGAAGATGGAGAGCATAGGGAGGAGGTAAGGAAGGCTTGAATCAGAGTCTGCAACTTGATCAGATAACATCTTCTATCAGGAAGATGAACCTTTGAACCGGAAGATGAACACTAGAACCTTTGAAGATAGCAGAGTCAGAGCTCTTAAGCTGCCCGACTCTTATAATTAGGACCCAGGATATCTTTCCCTTGAGTGTCTTTCTTCCTGATATGTATCAGCTAGCTCTAAAGCTTGGCTTTTATCCTTTATTCCAACTCCAGTGTATTTTTCTTTCAATTCTTGGTGTCCTCTCCAAAACAACAGGTATGTGACCCTTGAAAATAATTTTGTTGCAGTATAATTTATGTACAATAAAGTGCATACATACAATAAATACAATTACTTGAGCTTTGATATGTCAATACATCCAAGAAACATCACTGCAATTAAGATACAGAATATTTTCATCACCCTTCTCTGCCAAAATATTCTCTCACCCCTTTAAAAAGCCGTTTTACCCCCTGCCTTTGTCACCAGGCAACTAACAAAAAAAATCTATTTTTTCTCATTATTAGTTTGCATTTTCTAAATTTTAAATAAGTGGAAAAATAATTTATTCTTATTTCTTTCAATCAACACATTATTTTGAGATTTCTCTATTTTGTTGCATAAATCAGTTGCTTGATCTTTGTTATTGGTGGGTAGTATTTCATTGTATGGGCATATCCTAGTTTTTCTATTCTTCTGCTTGATAGATGTCTGGGGAGTCCCCCCTGGTATTTTTGCATCATGAAAAATGCTGCTATGAACATGTGTATACAAGTTACTGTATGGCTATATTTTCTTTTAATTCTCTTGGGCAATTACTTAGGAGTAGCTGTATGTCTAATTTTATAGGAAGCTCCTAAATAGTTTTTCAGTTTGATATTATCATTTTATATTTCCAACAAAACAGTATGAAAATTCCAATTTCTTCATATTCTCAGTGACATTTGATTTTTTCAGTCCTATTATATTGATTCCAGCTATTTCAGTGAATATATAATAGAATCTCATTATGATTTTAGTTTTTGTATGCTTCATGACAACATGTTGAACACATTTTCACATGATTCCCTGGTGGCTCATATGGTAAAGCCTCTATGTGCAATGCAGGAGACCCGTATTCAATCCCTGGGTCGGAAAGATCCCCTGGGGAAGGAAATGGCAACCCACTCCAGTACTCTTGCCTAGAAAATTCCATGGATGGAGGAACCTGGTGGGCTATACAGTCCATGGGGTCGCAAAGAGTCGGACACGACTGAGCGACTTCACTTTCTTTTCTTTCTTATTGGCTGTCATATTCTTTTCTAGCCTGTATTTTCAAAACTTTTGCTCATTTATTAACCACGTTGTTTGTCTTACTATTGAGTTGTGATATGTCCTGATGTATTCTGAATAAAGTCCTATGTCAGAGCTACATATTAGAAATATTTTCTTCCATTTTGTAGTTTGCCTTTTACTTTTATAGTGAAAGAAAGTGAAGTCGCTCAGTTGTGTCCAACTCTTTGCGACCCCATGGACTGTAGCCCCCCAGGTTCTCCATCCATGGAATTTTCTAGGCAAGAGTACTGGAGTGGGTTGCCATTTCCTTCTCCAGGGGATCTTCTCGACCCAGGGATGGAACACAGGTCTCCTGCATTTCATGTAGAGGCTTTACCGTCTGAGCCACCAGGGAATCAATATTTATAGTAATGTCTTTCAAAAGAGAAAATATTTTTAATTTGATTAAATAAAATTTATGAATTTTTTAAACTTATGGTTTTAACCTTCTGGCTTTCTGTGTTCTGTCTAAAAATCTTTGCCTGTCCCAGGGCTACAAAGATTTTTATTCTTATGTGTTTTTTAAAGCAATTTTATAGTTAAGTTTTACCTTTAGCTCTGTGATCTATTTTAAGTTAATCTTTTTCTGTGCTATGATGTAAGAGATTTTTTTTTCATACAGATATCTGGATTTCTTCACTACCACAATATATTATTTGTAACTATTTCTGTGTGCAATTATGTGTGTCTATATTAAGCTAAGCAGGAGTTCATACTAATGTCTCCAACTCTAATCCATTTCCATATGGATTATTAGCCTAGGTATTGTCTGTTTTGGATTTTAGCATTTGTAGTGTATCTATTGTGGTTGTTGGCAGGTTTTAACTAACGTTCCAATTTGTTTAATAGCTATAAAGCTATTCAGAATTTCTTTTTATTTTTTTGTACTACTTTGGAAATTTTTTTAAAGTTATGCTACCTTGGGGGAAAAACCTTCATCTGTCTGGATATGTGCCCTGACTTTATTCTGATGATAAATGCTCTTTATAACTGTCACAATTATTATAACAGCTAAATATTAATATCTAATTATGTATTTTCTAGTATAATTCAACTTTATTTGCATAAAATAGAATACTTAGTAAAAATGGCCAGATTTCTTTTATGTCATTTGGCGTACTCTTATACACACACACACACACACACACACACTCACATATATATATACTTTACTTTTTTAAAGTGTTTAACTAAAGACATGTGAATCACCCCCAGATGTGCACTGATATAAGCGGAAGAACACATGAAAAGGATGACTAGAAAATCCATTGCTATTTTACAATAGAGGTATTTATTGAGATGCACATCAGTGGTCTAATATTTACATACTTCTTCTCTTAAAAATGTTCCTTTTAATTTCTCTTTGAATCTGGCAGGATTTGTTTATATAACTGGTTCAGTTCAGTTCAGTCGCTCAGTCGTGTCCGACTCTTTGCGACCCCATGAATCGCAGCACGCCAGGCCTCCCTGTCCATCACCAACTCCCGGAGTTCACCCAGACTCATGTCCATTGAGTTGGTGATGCCATCCAGCCATCTCATCCTCGGTCGTCCCTTTCTCCTCCTGCCCCCAATCCCTCCCAGCATCAGGGTCTTTTCCAATGAGTCAACTCTTCGCATGAGGTGGCCAAAGTACTGGAGCTTCAGTTTGAGCATCATTCCTTCCAAAGAAATCCCAGGGTTGATCTCCTTCAGAATGGACTGGTTGGATCTCCTTGCAGTCCAAGGGACTCTCAAGAGTCTTCTCCAACACCACTCAGTTCTGATTCTCAACATGGAGGGAAACAAGTGAGGAAGATATGCATATTTTAATGAAATAGTTTTTTTTTTTTTTTTTAATGCAGAGAAGTACAAAGAAAACAAGATTTGGACTACAATTTCCTTGCTTAGATAACCTTGTGAGAATTTTTATCAGATGAAATTAAGAATGTATTTTATTAGAAAATCTACAAGGATATAATATGAAAAATAATTTTTTTTTGTTTCCCCAAATCTCAGTTCTCAAGATGCCTCCAAAATGTAACTGATTTATGGTTTTTTATAGACCTTAGAGTGAGGAGGACATTACATATAATTGCATCTCTCTCTCCTCTCTATATTTTTTTTCTTATTTTATAGCAAAAGGATCATACTAGATGTACTATGCCATCCTTCACTTTTTTCACTTACGTTATGAGATATTTCCATTTAATTTCATATAAATCTAGTTCCATCTTTTCAGTGATTTTACATTGTTTTATTAGGTCATCTTCCTATAATTTGCTAACCCCCACTGATCAACTCTAACTGTATCCAGTTTTAGTCTTTCACAAACAATGTTCCAATGAAAACCCATATGAGTGAAAATATGGTCACCTACACCCTCACACACATATTTACACATACACACATTAATATATACTTTTTCAAGTATATCCAGGGAAATTCTTACTTATTTATTTATAGCCATGCACTGCAGCTTGCAAGATTTTAGTTCCCCAACTGTGGATTGAAGCCCAGGCCACAGCAGTGAAAGCACTGAATACTAACTACTGGACCACCAGGGAACTCCCAAGGGAAATTCTTAGCTGTAACTTTTTTTATCTGGGTATGTGTATATGCAGTAGAATTGTTGATATGCTTTAAAAGCACATGTGTCATACGTTGATAGGTATTGGCAAATTTTCCTGTAGTAAAATTATACGCTATTATTATCTCATCTGCAATTTATAGAAGCCTGTATTTTTCAGATCTTTGACAGCACAAGGTAATAGCAAATGTTTAATTTTTGCTTTTCTGAGAAAATGAAACATGAAATCTCATTAATGTTTAAATTACATTTTCACTAAGGAATGAGACAAGCATCTTTTTCATGCTAACTAGTTTTTTGTATTGTCTTCTGTAAAATGCCTGTTCATATCCTTTCTCAACTTTTTCTACTGGGTTATAAGTCATGTTTCTATTGGTTGACTTGAATGTTATTTATAAATAAGGAAATATATCCTTTAATTGCTCATAGATGTGGCAAATATATTTGCCCTTGCTCTTTTGAGGTTGTGGTTTTTGCACAAAGGTTTTAATTTTTCTGTTATATAACACCTCAGGGCTGGGGGGAAACCTACCTATTTTTATAATCATATACCTTCCAAAGAGTATTTTCATTTATTTTCTTTAAAGTTACATCTCATTATGCAGGTAAAGATTCTGCTTCCATTCAAAGATGGCTGAGTATTCTTCTATCAGAAGAAGAGAGAAGAAGAGAAAGCACCTTCTCCTGCCCAGGTACAGAATGCCCAGTAGAAAGCTAGCCCAGAGGGCTCAGTTCCCTCCCCGTGGTCAGATGAAGCACTGTTTATTTGCCTGCTTCTCAATTAATGTGGGGCAAAAGAAGCCTGAAATAACTACTAAGACAAAGAAAGAGCATTTTTGTTTTGGCTTCAAATATTAAGCTTACTCCTAATATGACATAAAATATACTTTAAGATTCTCAGTTTTAATCTCAACACTTTTTATCTTGGGTACATGTACTCTAAGCACAGGTCACTCTGTGATTTTTTTCCATTTAAATGAGCTTTAGTTTGGGGAATTTTTATTTAAATGACACATTTACCTCTGCCATTTGACAAAATCTGAAAAAATCATAGAGAGCAAGCTTGTCTTATGAATTCTTTGGTAAAGAAATAACAGGCACTTCTGTTAAGATTCTCAGATTTTATTTGCTTCCTCTTAGCAATAGCACTGGAGAAGGCAATGGCAACTCACTCCAGTACTCTTGCCTGGAAAATCCCATGGACAGAGGAGCCTGGTAGGCTGCAGTCCATAGGGTCGCTAGGAGTCGGACACGACTGAGTGACTTCACTTTCCCTTTTCACTTTCATGCATTGGAGAAGGAAATGGCAACCCACTCCAGTGTTCTTGCCTGGAGAATCCCAGGGATGGGGGAGCCTGGTGGGCTGCCGTCTATGGGGTCACACAGAGTTGGACACGACTGAAGCGACTTAGCAGCAGCAGCAGCCATAGTTGTGATGAAACACTGCCAGAAATCTTTGAGATTTTGATAGAAATTCAGGAGCTAATAAAGTTAAGATTTTGAATTAATTTGATTGTAGGAAGGGAAAATCATCGTTTCTCACAAGACAGCGGAGAGATCCGCTGAGTACAGAGATGTCTTCTGAGCTAACCACCTCTTAGCCCTGCACTTCCATTGCAGGTTTGTTGGAAAGTCCTTAGTGCCCTGGCAGAACTTCCAGTCTTTTCCTTATTAGCCACCTTGCTGACTTGGGCTTCTGTGTCATAAAGTGCCAACAATTGTTTGGCCAGGCTTTCTTCCAGCTTGGAGCCTAGGGAAGGGCTCGCCACAAGCCTCCTGTTTAGCTAAGGAGTCCATCTGCACTTACCACTTCCTAGTGCTCAGCAAAATCTGCAGCTTAACTCAGGCGAGCAGTCCATTGAATCATCTCAGGTAGCTTCATAGCTTCATTCTTCCTCTTACAAATCCTCAGAACTCAGTGGAACAGAAATCGCAGGCAGTTGTTTTTTTTGTTTGTTTGTTTGTTTGTTTCATATATTTACTCATGTTTATTTATTTTTATTTTATAATTAAATTTGTTAATTTTTAATTGAAGGATAATTGCTTTACAATATTGTGTTGGTTTCTGCCAAACATCAATATGAATCAGCCATAGGTATACATATATCCCCTCCTTCATGAACCTCCCTCCCCATCTCACCCTCTAGGTTGTTACAGAGTCCCGGCTTGAGTTCCCTGAGTCATACAGCAAATTGCCTTGGCTATCTATTTTACACATAATGTATATATTTCCATGCTACTTTCTCCATACATGTCACCTTCTCCTTCCTCCCCCTCCACCCCCCACCCCCACCATTCCATAAGACTGCTTTCTATGTCTGTGTCTCCATCACTCCCCTGCAAATAGGTTCATCTGGAGTCTACAAAGATGGTACTGATGAACCTTTTTGCAGGCAGTTTTTCATATGAACCAGCTCTTCTGTATGAGCTTTGTGTGACTCGGAAATGGTGGTGATTTTTGTAGCGCTTAGTGTCTCCATCTGGGCTGATTCTGAGACCCTGGAATAGTTTCCAAGAAAAATATTCCTTTGGACTTCTTCCCATATCCTCATCTAACTTAGTCCCTGAGGCTTCCAGGGACCCCAGGCTTGCCTGGACTAAGTCCCTGCCCCAGTGTGCTGCTTCCCAAGCCATGTCCAGAGTTTCCTGTGTCCATCACTGCCTCCCTCCTTCTTACCATCATGAATGATTACCAAAGCTCCTTTTCCTTTTTAAAAAAAAAATTGAGTTGGTATTGATTTGATATTGAAAATGTCCTCTCCTCCCCTGGCTTTTCTCCCATGAGGTGTGCCCTTTTACTTGAAGTTAGGAAATAGTAGGGAATGCGCTTGTGACCCTGAACACACCCATAACATGCTCCTTTTCCATGTCTGATGACTCAACAGAACAGGAGGGAGTGCTGTGGAAGGCACAGTGGGATCCCCTGCCGTCATCCGGTGAAACTAGAACAGACAGGGCCTAGAACACTGGATGGTCAGCTCCACCTGGGCAGGGTTTACCCACTCTGTTACCTGCTCTATCTGCAGCTCCTGGAACAAGGTGGACCAGTGAGAGGGCTCAGGGAATACTAGCTGAATGCATGAAGGAAGGAGGATTTGTTTTTTTCTTCCTTGCCTAGCAAATAGCCAGGCCTCCCTATACCCCAGGTTCACTCATGCCTGGGGCTTATTTTTCTAGTCCCAGAGCGTGAAGGGCTGCTGATTTCCTGGGTGCTCTGTAAATTTTCATGGTAGTATATCCTAGTAGTTAATTGCGCTCACCTTGCAGGTTTATTTCAAAGATGCCTGTGTTGATACACGTTAACCGCTTAGAACAATGCCTGGTACATACTATGTTCTCAGTAAACGTTAACTTTATGTGTGTGTGTGTGCTGGGTCTTCACTGCTACACAGGCTTTTCTCTAGTTGCGGTGAGTGGGGGCTACTCTCTAGCTGCAGTGTGCACGCTTCTCATTGCAATGGCTTCTCTTGTTGCTGAGCATGGGGTCTAGGATGCTTGGGCGTAGTTGCAGATTGAGGGCTCTAGAGCACAGGCTCAGTAGTTGTGGTGCGCAGGCTTAGTTGCTCTGTAGCCTGTGAGATCTTCTGGAACCAGGGATCAAACCCGTGTCCCCTGCTTTGGCAGGCAGATTCTTTACCACTGAGCCACCAGGGAAGCCCAAATGTGAATTTTTTAAACTGTTATTATTAATTCAGTGTTTATGTGTTTTTTATTAAGACAATGTCTTTAGAAAAGTTGGAGGTTCAGAGTGAAATTGAGGAAAAGATACAGAGATTTCCCATCACCTCTGCTTAATCTCCCGCATGATCAACACCCTCCCATCTGAGCGGGACGTCTGTCATGACTGATGAACCTATATTGACACATCATAACCACCCAAAGTTCATACTTTACATTATGGTTTACTCTAAGTTTTGTTAACTATTGTTTTTAACAAGCCAGTTAATAATAAAAATTCCATTTGAAATTATTGCTTGCGTATTTGTAATTCCAAAATTGGAAAAGGGCATATTTGAACTGATTGGTCTCCAAATCAGGGAAAAGGATAAATGAGTATGCTTTAGTTACCTATTTACATCATCACACATCTCTCCAAAATGTAATGACTTAAAATAACAATAATCATATATTATCTCTGGCAGTTTCTGTGGGTTAGAGGGTGATGTGTTGATTGATGGGGCTCAAGGTCTCACAGAGGTTGCAGTTAGGTACTGGCTCATGTTGGGGCTGTTGGCAAGAGTATCCATCCACTGTGGCCTTTCCATGCAACCTGGGCTTCCTGATAACATGGTGATTGAGTACCAAAGGCAGCAGAGAGAAAGGAGGGAGGGAGGGGCGGGGAAGAGAGAGGCAAAGTATGTGTTGCCTTTTTACAACTGAACCCCAGAAGTCAAGCAGCACCTTTTCTACTACATTTTGTCAAAGAATTTACAAAGATCCCTTCAAGTTCAAAAAGAGAAAACAGAAAGTCCATATCCTGCTGGAGGTATGCTAACCGTTCATCATAAGAAAAACATGTGGAACAAGATGTAAATACATATTGATGCCACAACTTACAGATAATACAATCTGCCAGAAGATGTGACTCCAGTTGTAGTGTGCAGGCACACACACATGAACACACACAAATGGACCCACATGCCCCGACTATAAAAGGCTGGGCCTAACTGGGGCTCATCAACTTAGATTTTAATTAGCAATGGATTCTGGGGATCTTTCTGAAATGTTTGCCTATGGGGACGAGAATTGCTCTGTGCAACCGCTTACAAAGCATTCATTGAATTGCCGTCTGACACCCACTTGAGGGTGTTTAAAGAAAAAAGAAGTCTAGGAGTCAAAATTGAAAGTGCAAATTGCAAATGCTTCCCTTCTAGAGTGATAGGCCTATAAATACCAAGGCTGTTTCTGTTAAACAACAAATGGAAATGCTCCCGAATCAATGAGAGGTGTTAGCACCAGGGAAAAACAGCCTCTTAAATCCTTACGCTAACAATTAAATCAGACATTTTTGACACTTTATCCGAGACACTCCTGGCAGTACTTTATTCTTCATGGCATGATTCAAAAACTCACAGTAGGTGACAAGCAGATTTTGGAGGATCATCAGTTCGGCTTTTTTACCACTCTACCCAAACATAACTCAATACATTTTGTTCGAGCCAATTTCATGTGTTTTGAGCAAAGGCAACTGGTAAAAATGAATGGGTTTCCAGATATGTATGCCATGACTTCACGGAGCTGAAGAATTGACCTGCTCAATAACAGCTGAATATTAACACAATCAGAAAAGAAGTGATTTATCTGTAGGGCCCCAAGGACATTCAGTTACAGTCCTGTGGATCATGAGAAAGCTCTGTCCGGAAGTATACAGCCCTAGAGATTACTCACCTCACCGTATGTTGTGCTTGTTCAATTAGAGGAAAAAATGATCATTGTAACTGGGCTGTTTTTTTATAAGATACCCAAAATGGAAACAATATAACTTCAGAATTTTAAGAATCCCATTTCTCTAAAATGTTGGAAATGTTTTAGCTTTAGCCTGCTGTATTAAAAAGTCCCAGCTTGAAACTCAGAGTGTTGCTAAGTATTGCTCTGCTATAACTGGATAGACATGGCTTACTGGAGATATTGACACCAGGAGCAGCCACCATCCACAGCTTCCAAGAGGCACTGCTGCTGGTTCCTGAGCAAGGCAGCTGACGGTGGGGGAAGCTGCTGGGGCAGAGGCTGTGTGTGGTAGCACTAGAGTACAGGCTGGAGCATCCAGACTTTCTCACCAATTAGCTGCGCAATGGTGGTGGATTCCTAGACCCTTCCAAGTCTCTATTGTAACATCAATAAAATGGGGATGACCTATCACATGGTTAGGACCTGGTAGTATCAGGTTGGAGACAGGAAGTGGTAGCAATGAGTGTTTCTGATGGTCTCTGGTCCTAGCACCCCATCTGTAGTTACCCAAAGAGACTCCACAGAGTTACAGTGAGGGCTTGAGCCAATGACAGAAGTCCTGCAAAGTAACCTTGCCAGGAATCTGAGAGTGTGGCCTGGGGAAGCATAGACCATGGTGTAAAACCTGCCAGGCATATAAATAAACTTAGCTTCCAGAGTCCCCTCCAAGGGACTGCTCTTCTTCCAATCTACGCAGGTTCGTCTTTAGGATCTTAAGGGGACAAGAGCAGATCGTGGTGCAGGACTGTGCTTTCAGCCTCCATAGTCCATTGTGATCACTGTCAGGGTCAGGCACATGCTCTGTGACTTTAATGGTACATGTAACAGAAAGTGTCATTCACTCCTGTGGGATCCTAAGAGCGGACGAGAGCGGCAGGTCTTGGTGGCTTCTTATACCATCTAGATGAGACGAAGGGAAGAGCGAGTCCCAGACCCATATCCACTGTTCTCCATACTCTTCTCTTTGCCATCTCACTGTAGGTCTGACTTGTTTGGGGAAGGAAGCAGTAAGAGAAGCATGCCAGAACCTTTCTATGTCCACAGCAATAGACTGGGAGGCAGGAGGAACATTCTCAGCCCTAAGTTTTATCTCTCCATCCTTTTTCTCCATGCAGCCATCAGTACAGAAGCTCCAAATCCTCCGGTTTCAGCCGTAACATAAAAGCCGACTTTGATGCTTGCTGAACTTCCAGGATTCCTGGTTTTCTCTTTGCTTTGAATGTTTTTTGTTTTTTCTTTTGTGATGGCTTAGAAGATCTTTTGATTTCAGATTATCCAGAATTTTAGTTGACTTCATCAGGAAACTTATTAAAGACAGACAAAAGAGAAATCCCCTGTATTTACAGTCTGTCAGGACATGAGCATTCACACATCTTGGAGAATGCAGTCCTTGAGATGGATATAACTATCGCTGACTCATGAAGCACCTGCTGTCATGGTTGCCCATGCCATTTGGGTTAACAACCTCCTTGTTTGGCATTCTTCTCCAAGACTTGGAAAGAATGAGGCTGCTATTTTCATACTTTCCTTAAACAGGAAACAAGGGGTCAGATACAAGTACATGATGGGAGGTGCCTGGAAAAAGACTGAGAAAACAACTCTCTAATCAGATGATCTTTGAATGACTCAAAACAGGCCATGAACTAATGCAATGGAATGATGCAAACCAAGGTGAAACAGAGCTTGGGAATGCTGCATCCTCCTCTTGTCCTCTTGAACAATGCATTCACTTTGGGCCACCCAACTTTTCCATGTGTTAAGCATTACCGTCACATGTATTTATCAGATTGCACTGCACCACCCTTAGCTCCTTGCGCAAATGCTAATTCCACAGCCTTACAGCTGGACTTTCTAATAAAGAACTTCTGAATAGTTACTGTTTTTTCAATCTCTAAATGGTTTCCTTCATTTCCTAGCAATTTATGGTGCTATAACAATCTCTACTATCAGCCAAAAAAAAAAAAAACCAGCACTGAGTTTTCGCTGTGGGAGTGGGCTTAGTTGCCCCTCAGCAGGTGGGATCTAAGTTCTCCAACCAGGGATGGAACATACGTTCTCTGCACTGGAGCCAAATTCATAACTATTGGACTGCCAGGGAAGTCCCATAGTCAGAATTTATTGAGCATAGTGTTTAAGAACATAGATTGGGCCTTAGATTTGTGTTGAAATTCATACTCATCTAAGAGCTGTGTAGCTTTAGCTGAAAAGCAAAGCATACTTTGATTATGGATTGCATGCTAACTTACTTCAGTGGTGTCCTATGGACACCACTCTTTGCGACCCTATGGACCATAGCCCGCCAGGCCCCTCTGTCCATGGGATTCTCCAGGCAAAAATATTGAATGGGAATAATTATGGTGTAATAGGAGAAGGCAATGGCAACCCACTCCAGTATTTTTGCCTGGAGAATCCCAGGGATGGGGAACCTGGTGGGGTTCCGTCTATGGGGTTGCACAGAGTCAGACATGACTGAAGCGACTTAGCAGCAGCAGATTAGCAGTAGATTTTCAGGATGTTAAATGAGATAATGTATATAAAATGTTTAGTGCATAACCTAATACATAACAGGTCTTTGGTAAACGAAGAATCTTTCTATTATACATCACTTTTCTTTTTAATTATATTGCTATAACAGTCTATAAAATGCTGATGTTTTTACCTTGACTATTCTTTACCAGCCTTGAGTGCAAAGGGATCTCTCTTTTTTCCCATGGAATTTAGGACAGCACTTTTTTTAGGATAGGTATCAGGAACTAGGTGATACCACTTTAGAGGGACAAAGATTTCATCTGTTTCATTCTCTTCTGCAACTCTGATCCCACCTGAGTGTTCAAGGTAGTCACTCAATAAATATACCTGTAGAATGAATGAATGAATTATAGAGGATCAAAAAATATGAATGGACTGTGATATTAGACATAAGAAAATAGAAAGTCTAGGATGATGGTTTTACTATGGGTGACTAAACTCCATTCCAAAAATAAATTTATGTTTCTTTTGAGGGTTTTTCACAATAATATTAATTTGGCATAACAATTACCATTTTTTATAATTTAAAATACTAAATACATACTGCTTAGAATAGAGAAAATATTTCCTTCTAGTAATCAATATTCACTCACTTGTTATTTGAATTATTCTTTGCAATGTTCTTTGTTGACAAAATTCTAAGTGTCCCGTTTTCAATTTTAATCTATATAGTAGTAAACATTTATGATACCCTGAAATGGACAAATGAATGTAATAATATGAAATATTAGTTCCAGATTGAGACAGCAAAGATACTTTACAATATGATTTCTATTTACATGTCTAAGTTTTTATTTCTGCCTTGTAGGAGTCAGTTTTCCAGGACTATAAATTCTATAAATTATTATTTTCTATCATGAACTAGATTCATTATCCATATCAGCAAAATTCTATCATCACAAAATCCACCTAACATGTTTAAATGTTAAAAGCTAGTGGAGGAAATATCAAGACGTGAGTCAGTTGTAGTTAGTCAATTGTTCAATGGGGAACAATCTTAAATAAGCAAAAAATAGCCATGAAATGACAAAATAAGTTATAGATGCATCTCATTTCCTCTCTGTGTGGGGAACCACCAAAGGAAGTCTTTAATACAATGGAAAATAACATTTCTTTTTTTCAATTCATGAAAACAGTAAGCAATGGAGCTTGAAAATTAAAGTGAATACTGGAAAATCCTAGTTTGCTTTTCCTGTGTTCCAACTTGAAGTGTTAGAGAATTTAAGGTGTGTCCAAGAGAGCTTTACCATGTGGGATGAGACTGCAAAGTGGTCTTGTTTGTTGAGCATGAACCATGTGTCAGATGGCCTACATTTCCCAAGGTGATTGCGCAATTTGCTGTAAGAGCCGAGGTCAGTTTTATTACACTTTGTACCCCTACACGTAGCCTAGCACATGACTTATAAAAATACTGTGTGCTAAATATTTGTGTATCCCCAGTATCTTAGTTCCAACTGGGACAGTGAAGACATGGCCACAGCTTTACAGCAAGTTCAATTAACAGAGAGAAGGACCCAGCTTCTCTCCGGTGATCCACTCTCCCTTGCTTTTCAGTAGAAATTAAAGTAAGTGATGACACAGACAAACTTGTAAGTTTCTTCTCTCGTCTTCTTGCAAAACATGAATAATGTCCCCGAGATTAATGTCTAGAGAAAAACTTGCTGTTGAGCTAATTGTTTTCATTGGCGCCAAGTAACAATACCGACAATGTATTTATATATTAAGTGCCTACGTATTTAACGTTGTTTTAAGTACTTTACAAGATTTAACTCACTTAATCTGAAGAGAAATTAAATAATTTAAAAGTAATAACATTATTATTGGAAAGATCTCACTATGGTTCTTATTTTATAGATCAGAAAACCAAGGCCCAGAGAAGCACCTGAGTTTGCTGACAACTACACAGTTAGGAGGGGTTTTCCAGGTGGTGTTGGTAAGAACCTGCCTGCCAAAGCAGGAGATGTAGAAGACCTGGGTTCAATCCTTGGGTCAGGAAGATCCCCAGGAGGAGGGCATGGCAACCTACCCCAGTATTCTTGCCTGAAGAATCCCATGGACAGAGGAGCCAGCAGGCTACAGTCTGTAGGGTCGCAAAGAGCTGGACACACTGCAGGGATTAGTACAGTACACTGTTAGGAAGGGGCTGAGTCTGGATTCAAGCTCCAGGAGTCTGATTTCCAGCTCTCTGCTCAGCCCTTCTTCCACAGCACTGATTTCTGTGCAGCTGCTAAACGTCAACGTGTTCATCTTTCTCCTACCAATAAGCTGAACCTGGATCCTTTGGCTGCTTTTAGTTTCATGCTCTCCTGGACCTCCAATAGCTGTTTAGAATACACACGCTGATTATTTCCTTATTGGCACTTACCATTGCGACCCCTCCTTCACGCTAGGCACTGAGTATCCACGTTGTTGTGCCTTGTTCTCTAACAGAGTCTGGACTGGCTCCTCAAGACTGTGCACACGACGCGGCTATGCATGTGAGACGGCAGCCGTGATGCTCTGTAGGCCCACATGGCCCTTGTGTCCTTTCCTGTTGCATTTCTGCCCTCCAGTCTTTCTGTATTTTCTATCTGTAGCTCTTGGATGGCTCCCCTGTGTGTCTTGGCCAGCCTTGGTGGCTAATAAACAAAACTTGCTTTTGACAGATCGTTTGTATAATTTATTGGGATATAGGAGTTTCAAAAATGCTTTGGTATCTCTAGTGACTCGGTATAAACTGGTTGGTGATGGGCCAGAAAATGATTCTCCCAGTCCCACAGAAATCACTAGGAGGCTCACACCGTAATTAAGGTGGGGGCAGCTTACATGTTTTGTCTGACGCAGTTTGCCATTCTGAAATACTTATAATAAGCTCCAGATCTGAAGTGTGCTCTATTCAGAGGGTGACAGATCTCTTTCTAAACAGATTTCTTCATGGAGCAAATTCCTAGCAGGGCTTATATTTCCTAACTACTCTATATAAACATTATCCCAGAATGGTTGCATTTGCATGTCAGCAGTAAAAGTTGTGTATGTGTGTATAAACACAAAATGACATATTTACTTTTATATTTGTTTTCATTGTACCATCTAAGATCCACTCATCTTGAAAGGATCACTGATACAGAGAAATGTATAATCATAACAATAACATTAAATAATAATTTTAATTTCAGAGGAAATGCCTGATTATTTGATTAATTCATATGGTCATTTAAAAAATTAATTATCTGGATAATTTCAATTCCCCACATTACAACTCCAAGTTTAGAAAAAGAAGGTGTGAATTTGGGAGATATGGCCAATGATTGGTAACTAGCAGATATTCAACTAACAAAGTAGCTGTGGTGACTTACCATTTCCTTTAGGTCTTTAAAATTTTTATGCTTAATTTGAATGTTTCTTTCTGATTATTTTTTCCCCAAAATTTGGGAAAGCATGGGTGTCATGATGTTTGGTCTATATGTCATGAACCACTTCAAAATCATACAAACATCTGTGCTGTGGTTTTGTGAAAGGTTTTGAAGAATAATAAAATCTAGGCCAATCATAATTTTATAAAATGGTCCTTATGTGTATTTTCTCTGCTGTCAGAATTTCAGCAATGCTACATACAGTGAAGGCCCTGTAGGGCTTCTGGTTACCATCAGACCTTTGGAATTTCAATAGAAACCAGAAACAGTCTGTGCAGAAAACTTCTTAATATTTTATGAATATTAAGTTTAACTTTCTACAATTTTTTTTCAGAAGGTGTTGTTTATTATTTCCTATCTGACTGTCCTTAGAACGCAGCAGTACAATTCTAAAAATGAGAAGAGTCCTTAATGTTTCTCCCAGGTCTCCCCTCCAAGTTCTAGATGCATAAATAGAGCTGCTCACGTGCCACGTCCACATGGGTGCCTCATGGGGGTCTCAGCACCCTTGATTCTTCCCCCAGCTCCCACTGAAACCTGTCCTATCTGGGCCTCCACAGCTGAGAAAAGGATGCTGCTTTCTCCAAGGTCCCCAGCTGGAAACCTTATGTAAATATATGTATTCAAGTGTAGTCTACAGAGTGTAAAGAGCATAAAATGTATGTATGTATTTGAAGCATGCAGTTCAAGAAATATCTACTTATGAATACAGTGAATTTGCAAGATACCAGAAGGCTCCTTTGTGAGCCTCTGGGAGTCATTGATTCCTCCTGCTCTATATTTAAACCTTCATCATATACTGTAGCCAACCAGACTCTTCTGTCCATGTTATTCTCCAGGCAAGGATACTGAAGTTGATAGCCATTCCCTTCTCCAGGGAATCTTCCCAACCCAGGGATCAAACCTAGGTTTCCTGTGTCCCAGGTGAATTCTTTACTGTCTGAGCCACCAGGGAAGCCCTCAACCTTAATCAAGTCCTGGGTATTCTTCCTCCATAATTTTTCAAGTCATTTCCTTTTTCTCCATCTTCCCTATTCTCACCACGATCACTAATTACCTCTCTCTCTCTCTTTAGTCGCTAAGTCGTGTCCCACTCTTGCGACTCCATGGACTGTAACTCGCCAGGCTCCACTGTCCCTGGGATTCTCCAAGCAAGAATACTGGAGTGTGGTGCTATTTCCTTCTCCAGGGGATCTTCTCAACCCAGCAATCAAAGCCGGGTCTCCTGCATTGCAGGCAGATGCTTTACCGACTAAGCTCTGAGGGAAGACCCCCCCATCACCTGGACGACTCCAGTAACTCATCTCCCTGCTTCCATTTCCCCCAGTTCCTCATCTCTTCACAGTGGTCTTTAAGAAACCATAATACTGATCACTACAGTCCCTTTCTTCATGACCTTCCCTTTATATTTAGAATAAAACGGAAACTCATTGTTGAGGCTTACAGTGAATGCCCTTAAAAAGTGGTCCTTTTGTAGCTCTTCCAGTCTCTACTTTACTATAAACCAGGTATCCTCACTCCTCTCCCTCTCCCCTGGCCAGCCTACATCCCTATCCTTCATACCCCACCCCACCATTTCTTTAAAAGACCTTAAGGCCTTTTGCAGAGACTCTCATTTGGGGGTAAATGCTTTTCCTCTTCTTCCCTCTTCCCTCCTGCCCCACACTCACTCACTTCCATGCCTGTACAGTTCTCTTTATTTGGCTAGTTCTTTCTAATCCTTCATTCTCAGATTAAATACCTCCTGGTCACAAGGTTTTTTTCTGTACCCAATCTCAAAGGCAGCTCTCCAGTTACTTTCAGAGAGCCATGTCCTTTTCCTTTACAGCAGTTTGCAATTTATATATAGAAAAGTTGCTTCTAGATGTTTATTGCTTAACTCCTCTGCTAACAGAGGCTCCATTAGGGAAGGGCCAAGGATGTTATTTCATTCCTTCCTACCTGACAGCTATCAATGCACCTGGCATGCAATAAGTACTTGGTACATAATTGCTGAATGAGTAACTAAATCAGCAAATGTATGCTCATCTCTGAGAATCATGCAGAACCTGAGAGGAAACAGAGGCTAGGTGGGCAGCCCCTCTGAGGAGAAGCTAAATCTGAGAAAGAGGGGGTTTTTTCCCCCCTCTCAATTGAATACATTTCAGAAACAGATCCTGGGAGATCCTCTGTTTTCCTGAGCCAAGTATCATTCTAAGAAAGAGACACATGTACCCCAATGTTCATCACAGCACTGTTTATAATAGCCAGGACATGGAAGAAACCTAGATGTCCATCAGCAGATGAATGGATAAGAAAGCTGTGGTACATATACACAATGGAGTATTAGTCAGCCATTAAAAAGAATACATTTGAATCAGTTCTAATGAGGTGGATGAAACTGGAGCCTATTATACAGAGTGAAGTAAGCCAGAAAGAAAAACACCAACATAGTATACTAACACATATATATGGAATTTAGAAAGATGGTAATGATAACCCTGTATGTGAGACAGCAAAAGAGGCACAGATGTAAAGAACAGACTTTTGGACTCTGTGGGAGAGGGAGAGGGTGGGATGATTTGGGAGAATGGCATTGAAACATGTATACTATCATGTAAGAAATGAATCGCTAGTCTAGGTTTGATACAGGAACAAGATACTTGGGGCTAGTACACTGGGATGATCCAGAGAGAGGATATGGGGAGGGTGGTGAGAAGGGGGTTCAGGGTTGGGAACTCATGTACACCTGTGGCGGATTCATGTAAATGTATGGCAAAACCAATACAGTATTGCAAAGTAAAAAAAAAAAAAAAAGAATGGGAAAAAAAAAAAGAAATGTCTTCCTAGGACATCTCTGGAGAAGAATTCAGCTGGAAAAAGTTATTTTCTCTCCTGGTTGACTCATGTCCTTTGACCCCTCTACCCATCTTATTCCATAGAATCTGGGACCAACCGAGGAAAGATTTTTGCAGGCATCTCACTAGTTCATTTCTATAATTCCTATAGTATCAGTAAATGATCCAAAGCCTGGAACACAGAACAAGCTCAGCACAAGGGATACGATGGGGTGAGGAGGCTTAAAGGAGAGACGGTAGGAAATATTTTTGGAAGGAGTATGATGTTGAGTTCTATAAGCAGTGATTTTTTATTTTGAATTTTATTTTCTTTTGCATTGCAATTCACAAGGGAAGGGATATTCTCAAGCTAGTAAAATTTTGTAAATTCCTAACCTGATGTTTATTGTGCTTTAGAAAACTCAGGGCAGATGTTGAGTCAATATTTAGTGCCTTGCCATATAAGAGAGAAGGCAATGGCAATCCATTCCAGTACTCTTGCCTGGAAAATCCCATGGATGGAGGAGCCTGGTATGCTGCAGTCCATAGGGTCACTAAGAGTCGGACACGATTGAGTGACTTCACTTTCACTTTTCACTTTCATGCATTGGAGAAGGAAATGGCAACCCACTCCAGTGTTCTTGCCTGGAGAATCCCAAGGATGGGGGAGTCTGGTGAGCTGCCATCTATAGGGTCACACAGAGTCAGACATGACTGAAGCGACTTAGCAGCAGCCATCTAAGGCAGAATAGCAGCCTGGAACAGGGTTGTGATGTGGAAAGAGGAATCCGGCAAACCATGTTCAGAGCAGCAGATCAGAGAAAGAACTGACAAATCACACCTGATGGATTTGTTTAACATGTCACGATTCCTTAGGAAGTGGAGAAATGCAAAGCAAAGAAAGCTGACATCTCAGGGCTGTAGAGAATGGGGCACATTCCATGTCACTTGATATTAAAGAGATGAGTGATCCCTGGAGCCTGCAGAACATTGGGACATTCGAGTGACTCTCTTTGGGTCACAAGACTTAAATTCTCTCACTCAGACATTCCTACTAAAGAGTAGATCTCAACTTAGAAAAATCCACTGCATTTTGGGCTGAAAATTTCTTCTTTGAAAGAGTGAAAATATGGCTGAATTAGCTCGACTACCAATCAAGTACACTTTGAAGACTGAACTAGCTCAATTTTCTTTCCTCAAAATGCTTAACATGACTTGTCAACTTTCTCATTGTTGTTCAGTCACTAAGTTTTGCCTGACTCTTTGCAACCACATGGACTGCAGCACACCAGGCCTCCCTGTCCTTCATCATCTCCTGGAGTTTGCCTAAACTCGTGTTCATTGAGTCAGTGATGCCATCCAACCTCTGTCGTCTCCTTCTCCTCCTGCTTTCAGTCTTTCCCAGCATCACGGTCTCTTCAAATGAGTCAGCTCTTTGCATCAAGTGGCCAAAGTACTGGAGTTTCAGCTTCAGCATCAGTCCTTCCAATGAATATTCAGGGTTGATTTCCTTTAGGATTAACTGGTTTTGTCTCCTTGTTGTCCAAGGGACTCTCAAGTCTTCTCTAGCACCGCAGTTAGAAAGCAACAGTTCTTTGGTGCTCAACCTTCTTTATGGTACAACTCTCACATCTATATCTGTCAACTTAAGAAGCGGGAAATGTAAAGGGTGTGGAGGGGGACAGCGTAGGGAAAGGTCACTTTGGCCCTGATGCTCTGTCAGAGTGTATGTATGAGAGTGACAGGGTTGGGGCTTTTAGGAATCAGAGTTACAAAAAGGGACTGGATATTTAGAGTGTGAAGTAGGGAAAGATGACCAGAGAATGGAAGGTGAGGTACTGCCAAAAAGAAATTCTGCTGATTTGTAATTTTGTTTTTCCTATATTCAATCATTTTTAAAATAAGCCAGTGATGTAATTGGATGCAGTTGTTAAAACAGCACAAATAAAGTCAGCCCCACCACATGTGAATGTTTCAGAGGAGTGAGAGAGGAAGAGAAGATGAGAACTATGTGACAGGACTCTCCATACCGTGGGTAGAGCCTGCTCTGAAGGTCTGAATTGAATTCTGAACAGTAAGGATGGGGTTGTTTCCCTGGCTCTGTTAGATAATTAACCCAAATCATCTGTTTATTTCATGAAATATTATGCCTTTATCTAAGAGGAAATACTTTAAACATTTCTTTCCAAGTAGAGATGCCTATATGCATTATTTTTGGTTGGAATATGAGCTTGGTGAAGACAGAACCTACCTCTGTATTCATGACTTGGAACAGTGGGCCATGTTCTTCAGGGATCAAGGGCTCACTGTGTGCCAGGCCCCATGCTAAGAGCCCTTCCCGCATGTCATGTCATCCTCACTACACTCCTTTGAAGTGTGTACCAGAGAAGAAGAAAGAGAGACTCTGAGAGGCTGGGGCTTTGCCAAACCTATCAAAATCCTCACTCCTAGTAAGGGGTCAGCCAGAAGTTGGATAGGTCGGTAGCCCAGGCACTACCTACTAGGCATTACTTCAGCAATAGTGGCTATCTCTATTATCATGTACCATGGGTAGACAATCAAGAGGACAAGGATGCCTTTAGTGTTGGAAATACTAATCAAGGATTAGTAACGAGGATTGTCATTCATTCACAGTCAAATATGGTCAATTCCAATTACAACATCTGACTGTGGTGTGATGGGAAAGTGACCTAAGCCTAAAGTCATCACTTAGGGTACCAGCCCTGGCTCCTGTTGTGAGTCCTCAGACAAGTGATTCAGGCTCCCTGGGCCCAAGTCTCTACCTCATCTGTGATAGAAAGGAATTCGATGATTTTATAAATAACAGAGCTTTTTCAGCTCTAACATTCCTAGAGTCTACAAGTCTTATGAGAATATGAGCCCTCCCTTCTGTAGCACATGGAATTAATTTGCAATATGTACTGTGACAAAGTCCGATGGAGCCTGCCTGATGATGTAGCCCAGTGTAGGTCTTGTAAATGGACTTGGGCCAAAGAAAAAGGAAAATGTACCAGCTGGCCACTTGGCAGCAATGAAGAACTTGCAATAAAAGGTGGACAAGAAAACATTTTTCTACCGTTGCTCTAACACATTTCCCTTTGATGTCTCTTCTCTCACAGATTGTCTCAAGGTGCAAGCCTCCGGGATTTCTAGATGGAATGTGCATCCTGGGTAGTTATGGTTGCCCCAGTGACTAGTCCTCCATTAGCAAGTCCCACAGCTGGGAACATTCCGAAACAAGTGTGAAGTGCAATTTGTATGTGCCTGTGTTTATTTTTTACAAATATCTTTATGCATTTTGAGCTAGGAAGACTGATTCTCTCATGGATAGGGTTGCTGGGTAAAATACAGAATGTCAAGTTGAATTTGAATTTCCAATAAAGTAAGAATAATGTTAATGTCCCCCAAATTACAGGAAACATAATAAAAGAGGATTCTTTGTCTAAAATTTGAATTTAACAGGGTAACCCATATTTTTGTTTTCTTAATACAACAACCCCACTCTAAGAAGGAAAGATATTTTATTTAGCTTTTTGGGCGGGATTTAGCTCAGAGGTATTACAGACTGGAACACCAACAGTTTGGACTTGGATTTATTATTTTGCCTATTTTAAGACACTGGTATGAAATATCTGCTATGCTATCAATGCATTTTCAGTAGATGTAATTGTGTTTAAATTTCTCAAGGTTATAAGTCTCTTTTTTAAAGGAAAAACATCCCCAAACACAATGTGAAACTCATTCATAAAATCAAAGAGATCCTAACCATTGATATGAGAACTTCTGAAGGAGGGAGCATATTTTGGCCCACATCTGTGGCTGTGTTCTTTGAACTAATTGGGAAGTATTTTATGCTGGCAGGCTTTAATGGAGAAATATGTTTCCCCTTTAGGATGATTTGTTTATTGGCTATAGAAGTGCTTTTTCTCTACTTCAGGAAGCTTTTTCCATTTGCTAATGATACAGCTTCGCCACTTTCCCCAAACCCCGAAAGCCAAGGCTACCCTGAGCTTACTGAACTCTGTTCAGAATCTTGTGATAAAGCCAGACAATGTCTCAGATCTGAATTCAACTTTAAATGACACATTTTGCTTTTCTTGGCTGCAGTGACCTTTTTTAGATAATGTGTTAGAAGAGATCATCTCTGTTCTACTGTTTACAAGTCCAAAGCAGAGATGAATCTGAGGAGCAGGAAGAGGGTAAACTAAGAAAGCAAAAAATATGGTTTCATTTTGAAGTCCACCTTCCTCAGACTCTTTGGCTATGATGAGACAAAGAATTTTTATGTATGTTTACCTCATTCAATGATAAACAGCTTCTGGATTCCAAAAGATTTAACATTTTGTAATGAAAGCACAAAATCCAGCTATAACATTAGAAAATCCAAAGAAAATTTTCATCTACATTGTCCTAAATATCTAGGGGTTTGAATGCATCTGACTGTTTCAGTAAAGTGTTCGGGTTAATGCTTGGCAAAAGAAGGTGAAATCCATGATGTCACACAGATGAACAGAGAATCGAGTTCAGGTAAGTCTATTAAATATGGAGAAGTAGACAATAGGTTAGATCAGAAAGTAAATGAGTCATCATGACTCATATTTTCACATCATTAAAGAGACAATGCATATGGAAGGGCTGTGTATGATCTGTTCTCAGATCAGATCCATTTCTAGCCCATGACCTTCTTTACTCTCCACACCATAGATAGGATAGTGATGTCATAACAGGATGCTGTAGAAAAACAGGTGAAAATAAACACTGACATCCTTCCTTTGTTTAACGTCAGACCTCAAAGCAAAGAGAAGGTGTGAATCTTATTACTTCCTTTCAGAGGGTGAAATCAAGATTATTTCATTGTATTTTCTATACATTTATGTTGGTGAGAAAATGTTTTGGTTTCAAACCCAAAGGCAGATGGTTAATGTTATGCAGAATAATTAAAAGCATATAATACTTCCTAGAAATAAAGATTCTATATTGCTACATTTATAACAACGATTTGTAGCTCATGTTTCATCTAAAAAAGAAAATTTATTTTTTTTGCTTAAAAGTATCACTGTTTTGCAGAAATTTGATGATATTTAAAATGTGAACTATTTTGGAAATTAATCCTTTGTGAATAGCATCATTAATAAATATTTTCTCCCTATCCATAGGTTGCCTTTTCATTGTTTATTGTTTCTTTTGCTGTGCAAAGACTTTACAGTTTAATTAGGTCCCATTTGTTTATTTTTGTTTTTATTTCCATTACTCTAGGAGATGAATCCAAAAAAAATCTTGCTGTGATTTATATCAAAGAATATTCTGCCTTTGTTTTCCTTTGGGAGTTTTATATAGTATCCAGTCTTACATTTAGATCTTTAATTCATTTTGTTTATTTTCACATATAGTATTAGAGAATGTTCTAATTTCATTCTTTCACAAGCAGCTATCCAGTTTTCCCAGCAGCACTTATTGAACAGACTGACTTTTCTTCTTTGTATATTCTTGCCTCCTTAAAATATACAAATATCTCTATCAAAAAACAAACAAACAAAAACAAAACAAAAACAACTCAATCAAAAAATTGGTGGAAGATCTAAATAGACGTTTCATCAAAGAAGACATATAGATGGCCAACAGGTACAGGAAAGGATGCTCATCGTTACTATTAGAGAAATGTAAATCGAAACTACAATGAGGTATCACCTCACACCAGTCCAAATGGCTATCATTAAAAAGTCTACAAACAATAAGCGCTGGAGAGGATACAGAGAAAAAGGAATTCTAATTGTTTGTGGGAATGTAAGTTAGTGCAGCCACTATGGAGAACAATATGGAGGTCTTTAAGAAACTAAGAATAGTGTTACCATATGATCTAGCAATCCCATTCCTGGGCATATATCTGGGGAAAACTAATTCTATACAGTGCATAGACCCTGATAATCACCACAGCATTATTTGTAATAGCAAGACATAGAAGCAACCTAAATGTTCATCAACAAATAATAGATAAAGAAGATGTGGTGTGTATATATATATAGTGGAATATTACTCAGCCATAAAAAGAACAAAACAATGCCATTTGCAGCAACATGGATGGACCTAGAGCTTATCATATTAAGTAAAGTCAGCCAGACAGAGAAAGATAAATATCATATGATATCCCTTATATGTGGAATCTGAGAAAAAGTGATACAAAATAAACTTACTTACAAAACAAAAATCAACTCACAAAGAAAGAAAACAAACTTATGTTTACCAAAAGGGATGCATAGAGTCAGGGGGAGAGAGAAACTAGAAGTTTGGGATGAATATATACACACTACTACAAACAAAATAGATAAACAAGGACCTACTATAATAGTGCAGAGAACTATATTCAATATCTTATAATAACTTATAATGGAAAAGAATCTGAATCACTTTGCTGTACACCTCAAATTAACACAGCATTGCAAACAAACTATACTTCAATTAAAAATGGTTAAAAAAACTGAACACAGATTACCATAAAATGCAACAATGTTGAGAAGTTTGAAATATTTTGAGAATTACCAGAATGTGATGCAAAGACACAAAGTGAACAAATGCTGTTGAAAGATGGCACCCATTGACTTGCTCAATTCAGGGTTACCACAAACCTTCCGTTTATACAAAAACTGCAGTATCCATAAAGCGCAATAAAGAGAGGTGCAATAAAATGATAAAGTAAATAAAATAAAACATGAACTGCTAGCACGACAACACAAAATAAGAACAGAGTTCTAAAGGGGACAGTTTTCATAATTCTTATAGAATCAATGACAATTTCAAAAGATTTATTTTAATGTTTACATTACAATAAAGATGAAGCTGAATGCCATGTGTTTTTCTTATATTAGGTTCATATTGAACGTCTTTGGGTTTTATAAGTATATATGCATGGCTGGCATAGTTAATAAAATATAACTGCTTTGATAAATAAAAGATTGCTGAAAATTAAATAAGTAAAACTAAATATTTTTTAATGTTAGTATTAATATTTCAAACAAAAAGAAAGCCCAAACCAGCAAGAAATTATAAGGATAGATTTATTTCTGTCCTGTTTTGTGTTAGTTACTCAGCCATGGCTGACTCAGACTCCATGGACTGTATTTCCCCAGGCTCCTCTGTTCATGGGATTCTCCAGGCAAGAATACTGGAGTGGGTAGACATTCCCTTCTCCAGGGGATCTTCCCAATGCAGGACTGAATCTGGGTCTCCTGCACTGCAGGCAGATTCTTTACCACTGAGCCACCTGGGAAGCCCATATAGGCATATTCTTCTGATAGATAGGAATAATCACTAAAAAACCTTCTAGGGAAGTAATCATATTAGTCTGATGCCAGTAACATGAAGTATAAAGCTAAAATATGTATCAATTTGAGTCAACCCACCCTATATTCCATCTTCAAAAATAAAAGCAAAAACAAAAACAGGCATAAATACCCCAAATTAAGACCTCAAACATTCCAGATGACAGATATTTAGAGTGCTTAGTTTTTGTTTTTGCTTTAATAGGAAAATAAATGGCTTTTGAAATAAAATTAGATGCTTTATCTCCTGTAAAAAGCATTCTTGTGAGAACCAGAAAAAAAGCTTGTGGCTAAATTCAATGAACATTCAAATGTCTCATGTTACTTCTAGATCATAATCATACATATTTTCATTTGCTTTCCTGCAATAAATTTGGGTGAAAAAATGTGAAGTTGGCATGAAAGCATGATGGGACACTTTCTTATACACTTTTTCCCCCTTGGTAATTGTCTGAAAATTCATTTCTGCAATTTAGGTTGAAAACCTACTAACACAATATGGACGGATAATGCCCTTCTGTACTGATACATTTTTCTCTTTGATATCCAACCCTGATTCTCCTAATCTCTCACATTCTTCCAAACAAAATGAAGTAGGACTAAACATAAAAGAATCATTTGTCTTTGTAACACCGACCTCAACGAATATTCCGAATAAACAGTCAGTAAATTAAAAACCAGTTGGGATGACCATGATTCCCACCTTAGGGACATCTTCTGAAACAATAATCACCTGTACTTTATGGCCCAGGTGGTCTCTGTCCTTCATTCCAATAATTTAAGTAACCAAATAATGAAGATAAAGACCTCTCTCTTATCTTGCTAATTCCCAGGCCTTAGAAGTCTGCCATACTGACATTCAGAAGTCCTAACTTTGTATGCAGTTTGATCCTGTTCTGGCTTCAGGCTGTGAGGAGCATGTTAAATATCCTAGAGGCACCAATTCTGGTTTCTCTGGAAGCCCAGGGCAGGACTCAAGGCAAGTCTCTTGTCTTGTATCATGCTTTTCCACTCTTTCTGTCCCCCCCAAAAATCGGGAATTTGTAACAAGATGATACCCTCTATGGGAACAGCATTGGCCCGTTCCAACAAATTCCCTTCTCCTTTCTCCAGACATTGGCATCCTCTGTGTTTATTAGGCTCCAGTGGTAGGTCCCTTCCAATTTATTTACAATCCATTAAGAAGGCAGACATTTGGAAGCAAATCCATTGGAAATATTGGAAGGATTCATAGTTTTAATTGAGACATACTATCTTTGCAAACTCAAAGCATGCCTTTTGGGACTTTTTCTCTTTTTCCTGAGGACTCTATCTAAACTACATACACACAGTCAATAAAGAAAATGGGAATTTATGTACAACTTCACCACTAGAGAACACAACTATTGAAATACAGCTATATTTCCCACATATAATACAGTAATTTTAAAATATAATCACTCTATAGATTCAATTTTTTATCCAGTTTGCTTTCTTCTTAGCATTTTATAATGAACATTTCCACTGCATACTGTGAAAAACAGGTAAGCCACGGCATAGGTATACTAGCATATAGTTAGTTATGTTAGGAACTTTAAAACATTGATTTTTCTCCCTAGGAAGATGATTTCTTGTATATGAGCAGTCCTCTAAAGGCCTTTCAGATGTGTTACCCAACTTAGGTGCTCAGCGGATCAGGAAACATACCTTATTGTCATCTCATCTCACAGATGAGAAACTGACTCCTAAAAGATTTGTGTGACCAGTCCAAGACTAAAGGGATACAAACTAAAGCCCAAAAGTATCCACTCCTCCACTGTAAGTGGTGCTAGAGCCGATCAAAGGAACTGTAGGCTAAGCCCACCTAGAGTCAGAAAATGAGCCGAGGACCATTCCCCAATCTCATGCTTCATGTCTCTGTTAATGGTGCCTCCTAGGATCCAAACCTGGGTGTTATCTTTAAGGCATCCTTCTCTCTTATCCCCCAAATTAATATTAAACTGCCAGTAAAAGTAGCTATTTGCTGACCACAGAAAAACTATAAATTCCATGGCCTGAAGCCAAGGCTATTTGAAACCTGCACCCTACCTCTGTCCCCAAATCTACCCAATAAACACACAGTGCAAGCCTTTCTCAGAGTAGGGATGGTGATCTCTTTACAAAAATTCATTTGTAGTAATGATTAAAAGACAGGTTTCTGGAGGTACACCCTAGAATCTTCAGTTTTAAATAGTTGAGGATTCACGAGTATGAGAACCTCAGCTACACTCCAGGCAAACTGAACTGTTCTCTTTCTGTGTATATCGCCTACATTCCCCACTTCTGAGCATTTTTCAGATTGTTCCTTCAATACAGAAAACTCCTCCCTTCCCCCTCTACATGCTTAGACTCTGCTCACCCTTCGAGGTCCCACTGAAATGTCAGCCCGATGAACTGTACTTTTCTCGCGGTCTCTCTCATCTCTAGGCATCACAGTTAGTTCTTATTAAAGGAACCAACCTTGTTCTCTTACGGTACTTCAAGAACGGCACTTGTCAGAATAACTCTCACATATTCTTTATATCAGTTATGAAACTTTTCTATCTGGAGGAATTATGCAGACTCTGTTTATGCTAAAGTTTCTTTGTTTGCTCACAGTTGATCACTGTCTTTGAATACAAAGACATTCATTTGAAGCTCGCCAAATTTACTGGCTACCTGAGGGTAGATTTTTTATGAGGAAACAATGGCTTGTACACATCTAGAAGGTTCCCATGGATAATTTAAGAAAGAGATCCAGAAATTATCAGGGTAATCCCAAGACTGTGCCCCTTCTGGCAGACTAACTGGGAGGTGTTTTGCGGAGCAGCGGCACCAAGGTTGTACTAACATTTTCATGTCAGCTTTTGTGGGCAGCAGGGAAAGTGGTAATGGTATATAAAGGACAGTGTGGCTGAGCACAGGCATCACATTTCAGATTTCTATAGAAGTCAGACAGATAATACAAGTGAAGAAAGGTGGTCAGGTAAAGGCACTACATTGCTTTAATCATCCGGCCTTAGCATCACACTCAGACCATCACAGAGCAGAGAGGTGGTGAAGGGAGAATGCATGCCCCATGCAAAGACTCAGAACAGTCCCAGCTGACTGGCACCACATGGAAAGGAGGCTCCATGTTGCCAAATAGTTGAAGTTTTCAAGAAAAACCATACATAGATTTTTATGGGTCGTCCTCTCATTTTTTTTTTAAACATGGATAACAGATTCACATTTAAAATACTGGATAAGCCTGTAAGCCAAATATATCTAGAAGCAATTTATCTCCTACAGTACAAGTTTAACTGTGACATAAACCAGGATTCCACTGTTTTCTCTTCCTCTGAATCCTAAATCCATGTGTGAGAGTCAGCTCCCTCTTATAGAAGGTCTGAGTGGAAGGTAGTAATGATTTCAATAGAGTTCTCATTCCAGTCTGAAAAGAGAAAGACAACTCTGGAAGGCCTCAGAGTTGACTATTCTAGACAGTTTGAATTGGACATGCTGTCAAAGGTCCCTGACTCCTGGCTCAGAGTTCCTAAGAGGGAGACACAGGGTGTGGCAGGGTCAGCTTGGTTGGTCTCTCAATAGACCAGGGTGGGGACACTGCTTTGGCAGAGTGCACCCCGCAGAGGGTGTGAGTAATTAAGGAACTGAGTGCGGCTTCCGCATCCAGAAGTACGAGTTCAGGAAACTAGCTCATGCCAGGCCAAGGGGAGCCTTCAGAGGCGGCCTTGACACCTTCTAGCTCAAGCTGTGACCTTCGGACTGTGACTGTCTTCTGTAACTTTGATGATAAAATGACAGTTAGCAGCTGGAGCATTGTTCATATTTCATTTCATAATTTGATGGACACACTTATAAACATTGCTTATCACTGTGTGTGATGTGCAGACTAGTATGTTGGATACATTTTTGGAAGGAAGTGTTCTGTGGGCCTTTTTAAGCCCCAGGAATTCCAATAAATGAGAAAGAAGGAATTGGTTTCGGCTTGTTTGATGTCTGTAGTTAGGGTCATTGTAGGAGGTCCAGTTCTAAGGGTTATCACCTCCGTGCTCCTGTGGCCACAGGTGGAGACAGCTATAATTTGCCTGAGGTAAGTCAAATCAGAGTCCTCAGGGACAGTGGTAATAAACAATGAGTACACTGAATGCAGCTTCCCTGGTGGCTCATATGGGAAAGAATTCACCTGCAATGCAGGAGACCTAGCTTCGATCCTTGGGTCAGGAAGATCCCCTGGAGAATGGAATGGCAATCCACTCAAGTATTCTTGCTGGGAAAACTCCACGGACAGAGGAGCCTGGAGGGCTACAGTCCCTGGGGTCACAAAGAGTCAGACACGATTGAGCCACTGAGCATGCAAGCACAGTGAGTGCAGTTAAATTTGTGTGTGGTTGTCCTTTCCTAAGGGTGACCCTTCATCTACGACACCTGGCTCCTTAAGACACAGGTCACTGAAGTTCAAGGTCCCCTTGAATGGCAATTTTTTGAAGGTTCATAAATATTTTAATAGCACTTTTTGTTGTTTAGACATATGCAAATTTTTGAACATCATTATTTATCAGTAACATGAATTCAAAGCAACTGTGCAGTTAGTTTCTTTTATACTTGAGCAAATCAATAAATCAAAACACAATTGTCACTGTCAAATCTTATTCTTCAGAGAAAAACACCTCTGTGAGGTTGGCCTGAAGATGTTCAGAGTCTGCCAATCACGGAGGCATTTCATATTTAACTATGGAATCATTGAAGCATTTTGTAATTAAATAGTTGGGCTGTGCAGTTACTTTCATGGTTTTTTCTGAAGTCGTTTTAAGGATCTTCTGGGTAAGGTTTCTCTCCAGCTTGGCAGTAGATGAGCACACATCCTTTCCTGAAGCAGCTGGGGGCACCAGCTTTTTCCTGTGGCATGGGGTAAACCAGGAGAATATGATCTTGACAATGTGCTATTCCATAGCCCAGCTCACCTCGTGGAAGCAGGACACACTCACCTCCTGTCTTTCAGATCAGGAGTCCAGGGTAGGCTAGGGCTCTCCTGGCAGCCTGGCGGGCATTATACGAGCCCAGCAAGCCTGGGCTTCCTCATTCCATTTCTGAACTGGGTGTGCCCAATACCCAGTGCAGGAAACAAAAGCATTTAGCTAATTGAGCTGAGCAGCCAGCCGAATCCCTACTCCCTGCTCCTTCCTAGAATGTAGAAAGAGGTCCTTTCTTGCCTCACTTCATAAACTGGAGCCAAGAAAGGGAGAGGAGAGATAGGACAATGCCTGGTAGTTGCCATGACCTGACTTGCATTTTAAGCACTTGAATCATCCCCATATTAGCACAACAACTAAGTATCTACTTTCTTCACTGCTAATTAAAGATCTTATTTTTAATAAAATTAAAACTTTAATAAAAAAATAAAATTTTTAATAAAAGGAAAGAAAAAATTTGTTTAATAAAATTTATTTGAAATTTTATTTGTAATCTCATCAGGACATTTTAAGAGCCAGTATCACATTTTTTTGATTCTGTTCTCTGCAGAGCACTCAATGACACAACAGCATGGACTGGCTGAGCAGAGGTCATACAGAGGACTTGGAACGTCAGTGTAGCAGAAACAACCACAGTTTGCTCCTCTCACCTTTGGGATGAGAGCCATGGTGTTTGCTTCATAGCATTTAAGGCCTTGGCAGCGAGTTGGCCAAATTTGTTTGTGTTCTCTGTCCCATCAGTGGCCTTGCCATGTTCTTCACAGACGGCAGAAAAGAGAAAGCTCCTATTCCTCTGGGCACTTTGGGGCACAGGGCTAGAACCTACCTTTCACTGTGGGTGTGAGGCAGGCTTCAAAGACTCCTCATCGTTAAGAAATGTCCTCTCTCCTGGGAGGAAGACTGGAACTATGAGGATGTGTGAACAATAGCTCTCTGCTGCCCCCAGGGACTCAGGCCCCGGCACCCAGCAAAACAGGCACCACAAGAGTTTCAGTGCCAAGCTTGCTGTTCCCAGATATTGTCCAAATGCCCTGCTGCTGATGTGAACAGTAGGCAAATAGATTCCAGAAACCTCAAGGGAACGGCGTCTGTTGCTGCTGCTTCTCTGTGGCTCATTCAAAACCCTGATACATAAAAGGGATATGAAAAGACAACCTGAACCACCAGAGTGAGGTGTTTGTCTTAGGCCTGAGATAACCATTCAGGCCACATATGTTTTTGTTTGTTTTCCCCCTTGTATCTGTGTGGAAAGCACTCAGCTCTTACACAGCATTCTCTCACTCTTTCATCAAATATTCTTTTTTTTTTTAACAGCTCATGTCCCAGGAATGCTGGCATATGGCCGGATGAGCCTGGGGCTATGTCAGTGGCTATTGCTTGGTACTAACTGCTTAGACAGTGGACCTTCAAACAATCCATTCTGACCACAGCCCTAGACTGCTCAGAGCAACCAAGGTAAACACAAGAGACTGGAGATTAAGCCTGGGCTAGTGATTTTCCACAAAACTCCACAAAAGAATGACAGGGACTTCCATGGGGGACTAGGCAAGGAGACAGAATTCTGGAAGCCCCTGTGACTGCAGCTGCTGTTTGGTCATTAAGTCATGTCCAACTCTTTGTGACCCCATGGACTGTAGCCCGCCAGGCTCCTCTGTCCATAGAGTTCTCCCAGCAAGAATACTGGAGTGGGTTGCCATTTTCTATCCAGGGGATCTTCCCAACCCAGGGACCAAACCCAGGTCTCCTGCTTGGCAGGCAGATTCTTTACTACTGAGCTACCAGAGAAGCCCTCTGGAACCCCCCACATCCACACGCTAATAATGATCACTTAAGATACTTGTTTTCTTTCATTCTGTGAATCACTTCTCTCCAACTGACTTCAACCCTTTGCCCTGATCTGATATTTTACCCACTTATACCAGGATTATAACAACTCTCTGTAAATCTGTCTTCAGTGCAGGAAACTGGAATGGATAGTGCCATTCACGTTTAGGAGGCTTAGGAGCATGTGCAATCCTCTTACAAGGGAGACATCCATCAACCCTGAGTCAGAGGAAAGGAACAGAGGGCCCTTGGCCAAGGTGAGGAGAATGAAGATCCTTTATATGTGAGGACAGGAGACTCCACCTCACCCTTGCTCCACAATGCTAACCATGCCAGTGGCCAAGGAGAAACTTGATGACAATCTGGTGTTTCAGCAGTGTCCCTGGTTGGAAGCCATCCAGAGAGACAACTGTTCTGATACTTTGGGTCAAGTCCTGGATTATCCCTATCTAGTACAACACTTTAAAGTTCTGCTCCAGCTACATTTTCTTGGTGAAAACAGCCCCTCTAATGTTACCATTTGCTGACTTTCCCCACACCAGATCTGCGTTGCCAAATACGCACCAGTTCACTCTGCTTCAGCTTTTCCTTTGCTCAGCATTTTTATTATCAAGGTTCGATACAGACTTCTTACGAACTGCTATATTGTTTCTCACAGATATCAGACAATGAACAGAGGTTCTCTCGCTTTCTTTTGTTCCTCCTTCTACAAAGAATATATAGTGGATATCCAAGAAGCATGAGTTGTGAGATGTAATTTATGCTCAACCCATTAATTTAGGGGAAATTGATATATACAGAATCTGGTTCTTGCCACTTATTGACTAAATTCATATGCCTATTTGAAAATACTGGGAAGCTTTTCTGTAAGTGAGGATATCGTCATCAGAGAGAGTATTTACTTGAAAGATTCTTTGTGATTGCGCTTTGTTGATTGTAGCTTGCTTAGAAATATTTACTAATTTCAGTGGTACGCATATGTGTGTGTGTGTGTATGTGTGTGTGTTTGCTTCTTATACCACTACTCTCCAAGAGTTCTTATCAGTGTAAAGGTTTAGAACTGTTTATACTCTTTTTGAGGGTTAGATCAATACATCCTTTTATTTCATTTATGTTTAAATCTTATTTGCAGCAAACTGAATATAAAAATGCTGTCATTTCTGAAATAACAGAAACAGGTTTTCATGGCTTTGACTTACTTCCACGAGATGGCTAGGACGTCCCATCAGAGGAACACTGTCATGACCTTTAATGTTTCTCTTTAACAGGGTGGGAGGAATTTCAAAGAATGATATGCCAAGTAATTTCCCCTGAGAACTCTGAACTCATGAGTTTTGCAGTCTTTCAAGTTAGGTGACCCTATTTTGTTGAACAAAAAAATAATCTTATACTTATGTATAGCAAAAAAAAAATCTTATGTAAGAAATGTGACTGAGGACCTAATCTGCAGTCTATAACTGAGAGAAGCAAACTTTAATGTGGGTTTCGTGGTTCAATTGTCTCCTCCACTACTTCAAAATGTTTGAAGTCATATAGGGTTAAGATAATGGCCATCAGACCATTCCATTCTCCACAATTCTGGTCAGAGATAAATAAGAATATGCTTCCCTGCTGTGCAAACATCCTTTTTATTAATACTGGGTGAACAAAAATGTAAGCACATTTGGCTGCAGAGAAAACTAACAGAATTGAAAATGTAGAATATTAATGCTCAGAGTCTAAGATAGGGCTTTCAAAGGACAAGTGAATAAAAAGAAAAAAATTTACAGAAGCAGCATCAGAGCTGAAATGAAAATGGATCAGCATATTAAAACTGAAGTGTGACACCAAAGTGTTCCACTGGCATGCCCAAGTGGCCAGGGCACGGTTTGCCCACATAGGAGCACTTACATTGCCTCAGAAGTGAGGGCGGTTCTCATTGTCTCCAAGGTACAGCATTTAATTTGACTCATGCTCTTCATCTGAATTTACAACATTCTTTGTTTATGCAAACAATTTGGCAAAAAACCCCTACAGTGTCTAGTTACACATATCATATTCTTGTATGTTGTTACTTACTCTTAGATTGTTTTGTTTCATATGTACATATGGCATGTCTTCCTTAGAGCCTAAATGATTTGAGGTCAAGGACTGGACATATTCATTCCCAAAGGACCCATCCCAATTGCTTTCACATAGTGGGTACCCAGGGATTTCCCTGGTGGTCCTGCAGTTAAGACTTCCTGCTTCTACTACAGGGGGCATGAGTTCCACCCCTGGTTGGGGAACTAAGATCCTGCATGCCGCACAGTGAGGCCAGAAACAAACAAATGTGAATGAGCACCAGCACCACCACATTGCAAACTCCTTGTTCACATTATGTTGGTGATGCTCCCTGGTGTTGTGTGATCCAGCAGTAAGCACACAGGGGATATTTGTTGATTTGATGCAACTGGGGAAGTCTGGTGCAATGAAAAAAAAAAATTCTTTTGTTTCTGTGATCTGGGGTAAAGGAAAGTTCCTGAACCTTAGTTAAACTCAGTGCGGCTGCTTTGAATATGTGCTCTTTGAATTCTAAAATATAGAGCAAAATCATACTAGATTCTATTTCTGAGTGCAAAGTAATCTCCATATTTGCATTCTAGTACTAAGTGAAGACGTGAATGAGGAACTCTGCCAACCACTCAGAGAAACAGAAACCTTAAGAGGGTTGCTCAAAGTTAGAAAAGTCTTTTGCATGGAGCGAAGTTTATGTGGCCAGCTTCAACATTACTGAGTTGGCCTCCCTGCCCTAATGATCAGCTTGAGTCTAGTGAGAATTAGATTTAATACAGATTCAATTGGGCTTCCTGGGTAGCTCAGCTGGTAAAGAATCTGCTTGCAATGCAGGAGACCCTGGTTCAATTCCTGGGTTGTGAAATTCCTCTGGAGAAAGGGTAGGCTGCCCACTCCAGTATTCTTGGGCTTCCCTGGTTGCTCAGAGAGTAAAGAATCTGCTTACAATGCAGGAGACCTGGGTTCAATCCCTGGGTTGGGAAGATCTCCTGGGTTGGGAAGATCCTGGAGGAGGGCATGGCAACCCATGCCAGTATTCTTGCCTGGGAATCCCCATGGACTGCAGCCTGCCAGGCTCCTCTGTCTATGGGGATTCAAAGAGTCGCACATGACTGAGCAACTAAGCACAGCACAGCACAGACTCAATGGAATAAATACTGCATCTGGGCAGAGAAGAAACCATAGAGGTTTCTGAATAGGGGGATTCATCCATTTTTTCTTCCAGCTGTTCTTTGGAACTTTAGAAGTTTATTTCTTTGGTAGAAAATGAGATGTTTTCCTCTAGGGATCCCGCAAATGTAAAGCGCCTATTAAATAATACTACAGATGTTCTCTGAACAGATAGCACATGTTAAAACTGCAAATGGCCACCTGTAACCATGGATTTCTGTGGTCAAATCATTAATGACCAATGGCTTTCTAGGAACAAAGCAGTATGTTCAAAGTTGACTTCATAATTCAGGGAAGGTACTATAATCCATAAAGGTAAGAGGGAAAAGGGACCATTTGGTGGAGAAAGGCCCTGTTTCTTCATTTTGCAGAGTGCTAATAATGTTGGCTCAGTTTGACTGCACAAGGTTGGACAGACACCAATACTGTAACACTGCTGATTGGCTTTGAGGAGAAGTTTCTGAAAAGAAATGAATATGTAGAAGTAAATGGAAACCTCGACAAAACTTGATTATAATAAATCAGCTGTCTGGACTTGAAAATAAAATTCTACCTGATCATTCTCTTTGTTTCCTTTGTTCCTTTCCCCCTTTCTGCTTTCTCTCTCATCTCTTTTTCCCCTTTATGTAATATGCTTCTGTGAGAATAATATTTTCATCTTCAAATACAGCATTTTCAAGAAAATGTGGAATTTTTTAAATACAATAAGCTGATTTGCAATCGGTGAATGCACACCAGTATGGAAGGAACCGCTTTGAATGATGCTGACATTCCACTGATGTGAACGGATGCATGCAGGAGCAGGAGTCTTTGTAGACTCTGGCAGGACAAGGATAAGTAACAAAATAAAGAAAGACTCTCCATGAACAGTGTGATCTGCGAAGATGAGACAGAGATCCGGGATGTGAGTGGCTGTGAAATATCCCTAATGAACTCTCTCACTCCATTTCCTCTGAGCTCCCTTCCAGAGCACAGAAGACTACAAAGCAAGCCATCACGCTTGAAAGTGCAGCTACTAGGAAGAAGAAAGACAAAAGTCTGAAGTTGAAGAGAGGTTCTGAATTAGTGATAAGCCGCTGCATCCCACATGCAGCGGCTTCCTTCCGTTCCTGGGGAAAGTGTTTTATTAAACACACCATACTTCTTTACAGTGTCCTTCATTAACTTTCTTTTGCACTAATATGGTTACTGGAAACAAGCAGATGAGTTTTCTGTTTATCCACATACTATGTAAACAGCTTCTACAGGCAGGTGAGACAAACAGCAGGGTCGTATCTGAAGAGTTTGTTATATTTATATTGAATTCGACAAAAAACACTCACTGGCTACATTCAGGGCTGTGGAAGCTATTTACTAAAGATGTGAGCTGGAGGGAGCCTGGTTGCCAGAATATACTAGGTGTGAATATGGTTTTATCTGTTTATCCTCCCATTATTCACCCTTCCACCTCTCTCTTCCAGATTTATTTGGTTTCTTCTCTAGAGGTTCTTGCACAAAGATAACATAATTAATTAATTGGATCGGTTCAAGGCGAAAACGCTTAGATGGATAATTTAGATTCATGTAACAAAAAACTGAAAAAACAAATAAACTCTCACCGCCACCACCACCACAACAACCAAACTCGGAACTTCACTGGTTTTACCGTCTTTTGATAGTTGTGTCCAAGGTACTTGGGGAGAGGGTTTTTCAAATGTAAATTTTAAGCGTGAAGAATGATTGATTTGGATCAGCTTTCATGGAGCAGCACATGCATTGAGCCAGGCACTCCCACACAAAGAGCCGCTCTCTGGGCAGAGAACAGCCCCAGAAGCAGGATCAGGGGTGAAATACTCATTCCAGAGAACACACAGTTGCCAGTGTTCCTGCCTTTTAGACATCAAGTGTCTGATGGTGGGAAACTAACAAAAATCACAGGCACATGCACTTTATTTTTGCAGCACACACGTGCACAAGCACACACACAATAATTTAGAAAATGAATTGTTCTTGATAAATGAATACCTTACAAAATTTTGCCAGTTCTCAATGAATTAAACACTGTAGAGCCTCAACATTGAATTCTACAAAATTACTGAAAATAATTTTGTCTCTCTCTTTGATGACGCTAAGTCCTGTGAAAGCTTTGTAGCATTTATTAGCTGTGGGAGCTGGGATGCTTTCTCATCTGTGAAATGGGAATAATCATAGTATTTGCCTCATCTCTACAGTGTAAGCATTAAGCAGGATTACTGACTTAGCACCGTGCCTGGCACAACATAAGCAGTCAAAACATGCTAGTTCTTGTTAATGTAATCTTATCATCTCTTTCATGAATACTCGAATGGTCAGAAGTAAAGCAACATTAACTTTTTTGTTTGCTTTTAAAAACCTTTGATCTTGGAATGATTTAAGACTAACCAAGAATCTGCCAAGATATTATCATGTGTCCGGACATACTTTCTCCCATGTTAACTCTTACATAATTGTGGGGCATTTGTCAAAACTAAGAAGTCAACACTGATACATTACTACTAACTAAACTCCAGCCTTTACTTAGATTATGCCAGTTTGACCGCAAATGCCCCTGTTCCAAGATCACACCCCGCCGACAGACATCCCCTCACAGTTCATTGTCTTGTCTCCTTGTTCTCTTCTTGCCTATGAGTTTCTCAGTCCTTCCTTATTTTTCATGACTTTGACAGTTTGGATAATACTGGTCTTCTGAAGACCATTCGTCTTGTACAAAGCCCCTTAATTTGGCTTTTTCTTGTAGTTTTTCCCATGATTAGACCAGGGTCATGGATTTGGGGAAGGATTCCACAGTGGAGAGGTGCCCTTCTCATCAGGTCCTATCAGAAGGTCCATGATAGTTCAAAAAGGAGGGGGATGTATACCTATGGCTGATTCATGTTGAGGTTTAACAGAAAATAAAATTCAGTAAAGGAATTATCCTTTAAAAATTATATATATATATATAAATTTTTTTAAAAAGAAAAGTCCATGATATCAGTATGATGTGTGAGGTGAGGTCACTCAGTCGTGTCTGACTCTTTGCGACCCCATAGATTATAGCCTACCAGTCTGCTCCATCCATGGGATTTTCCAGGCAAGAGTACTGGAGTGGGTTGCCATTTCCTCCTCCAAGTATGATGTGTAGCTGGTGTCATTAACATTGACCTATTTATTATGGTAGTACCTTTTGGTTTCTCTGCAGCAAAGTTTCTACTGTTTCCTTTTCATTGTTGTCTTCTTAGGAAGGAGGTAAGTCCAGCCCAAATTTAAGGGGAGGAAAGTTAAGCTCCACCCTCCTGGAGCTTTTGTTTCATTTTGTTTTGGAGCAGTAATCTTTAAGATTCTCTTCTAAGAAAGATTTGTCCCATTTTTGCCATTTATATATTTATTTGATAATTTATATCAGTATATGAATATTTTTATACATATATATAAATATATATACATTATATTTTATACATGCTTTTTATACTTTGGGTTATAATATAATACTACATTATTCTGTTCACTCAAATTGCTCCAATTTGGAAAAGAATGTTAATGCATGCAACGATTGCAGCAAGCTCTAAGGATATCGTTTGTAGCATGATTTCAATAATTGCAACAATTGAAGCTGACTGGAAAGAAATATTGAGCAAAATTTTATAAAAGAAACTTCTTATGAGTATGCATCCAAAAAGCTGCACAAATAGGAACGGATGGGTGGTGGAGGAGTATTTCATGGTGATGGTTAGATACATTAATGAAGGTAAGAAAAAGTATGATACTTTATGCATGGGAGTGCTGATTCTGCTTGGCTGCATCTAACCACCTTGGAAAAAGACTTTGTGTCAACTGATTACAAGCTTGTGTTTTGGAGGTGACACCTACTGCTTTGGAGGTGACATCTGTCTAAGTGGATCAGAAATAATTCTGAAACACAAACAGTACCTAATGTAAATTTTGATTTTACTATCATTCATTGTAACATATGATATTCAATAATGCTTTATTCACTGGGGGCAATGACAACACTAAACTAGAGCTTACACTCCAACGCATGAATCATTAAGCATAGTGAGCCAATCACGAGTGGAAAATAGGTCTTGTAAACAATATTGATGCTTTGTTTTTATGAGAGAGAAAAAGAAATATAGACAGTTGGATGTTTACTGGCAGTAAAAATTACATTAAATGTTACCAGAGGGAGGTAAAAGTTCTAAAATAGACTTAATTTCCAAGCAAACTATAATGTAACATTGTTTCATATGTACTGTATATACAAAATTTTAGAACTATTCCATATAGACAGCTCACTTCCCTTCTCTTCTATTTCACATGTCTCTTGCTGTTTTTTTTTCTTTTGGCCACACCACATGGCATATGCCATCTTAATTCCCCAACCAGGGATTGAAACTGTGCCCCCTGCATTGGAAGCATGGAGTCTTAATCAGCAGAGTGCCAAGGAAATCCCATTCATTGCTATTTTTGAAAGTTTTAATGCAGCCGTGTTTTGATTACCACTGGAAAGTTTCTTAAAATATTAGTCCTCTGTAATAATCTGGAGAAGGAAATGGCAACCCACTCCAGTGTTCTTGCCTGGAGAACCTCAGGGACGGGGGAGCCTGGTGGGCTGCCGTCTATGGGGTCGCACAGAGTCGGACACAACTGAAGCGACTTAGCAGCAGCAGCAGTAATAATCGAATGGATAAAACACACAATCATCACAGAGTAAGCTGTAATCGGAAGTGTCTCTTGTATAACTAGCAGAACTAATATCAAAGTTACATTAACAACATATTGTATTTAGCAGACACAGCATAAAAAAAAATCCTGAATATATAACACATTCTTACACATGAATAAAATTATGTAACTCTAACATAAAAAGAACAAAATACACAGGGAATTCACAAAAGAAGAAATAAAAGTGTCTAACAAACATCAAAATATAGTAAGTCTCAGAAAAAATGACTCAACAAAAGAGACATTTAAGAGCAATGTGTGTATCAACTCTTCCCCCCCCCCACCCCCCCCCGAAAAACACCCACCAAACAACCAAA
>SJXQ01000927.1:38884-154125 GCA_006408695.1 Aepyceros melampus | reverse complement strand
GTATCAACTCTGCCGCCCCGGAAAAACAAACAAAAAACCCCCAAACCAATGTATGCATTATTTCTGCATTATTTTAGTGTACCAAGAACGTTCTTGCCTTAAAGGTGTTTACATACTATGTCTCTATCAGGAAGGCGCTCCCTCTCTTCCTCTCTTTCTCTCTCCCTGTCTCGCTCTCAACCTCTCTCTCTCTCATGTTGCCTGGCCCCTACTCAACATTTAGGACTCACCTCTCTCTTTCTTAGGTTTCCTAGGCTCACTCTTGTATAGTTCACTCCTCTTACCCTCTATTAAAACACTCTGTTCTTGATCTTGGTGGCATTTCCTACACTTTTACAAACTTGTGTAATACTAGCCTCCCTCTAATAGACCTTAATCTCTTTGAGGCAAGGGTCTCATTTAATGTTCACCACTACACACAAAACACGGTTGGCAAAGAAAGAGATTTTCTTTTACCCTTCTAGGTTCTCCTGGCTGGCCTAATAGTCAAACTGACATGAGACATATTAGGAGGATGAAAAAAAAAAAACCCCACCAAATTTAATTATATACATATGGGGAACCTGGACCAACATGGGAGGTTCCAAAGAGAGTCAGGCAAAGTGAGGTATACATGTCATTCTGGGCTAAGGAAAAGGGGGCAGTGGTCTGAGACTTCAAAGGAAAGGAAGCTGAATCATAGGAAGATGAAAAAAAAAGCAAATGTTTGGTAAATAAATGTTTTCTGGGCCATGTAGAAACAGTGGGGTCCAGGAATTTTAACAGATTTAACTAAATTCCTCCCCATCTACCACTCCGAGTCCATATTAAACTATAAATATTTCTGCTGATTGTTCTCTTACCTGGAATAGCTGCCTATCTAAATTATTTTAAGCAGTTAAGAGAGAGGTGAAAAGAAAAACTTTCTGAGTCTTTAATTTCTTCCTCATATGCCAGACGATCAAGTTTTGAGATTAGCAAATTTTTCTTCTCTGCAACACCGAAGCTATATAAGGCCTGGCCTTGTATTTTTATTGATAAATGCATGTGTTGATGAGATAACACTAAGCAAAGTATGCTTTTTGGTGCTTAAAATAAATAATCTTGTCCTTGAGATTTTAGAACAGAACAGAAGTGCTTTGTTGGAGCAAACACTGAAAACTTCAAGTTGTTTATATTAGTAGAAATACTTATAATGTGTGACTTTTACAAGGTGTTTTATAGTTTTCAAGTAATCTATGGGCAAGTTCAACATGCTCCAAGTTTCTCTAAAAAGTTTCGCAGGAAACTGAATGAGATTTCAATAGGTTAAATGAACTAGCTGAACATCTAAGTCCTTGGGAAAACAGTGAAGAACTCAGCACTGCCTTCAACACCTGGCTGATGGACTGAATGGCATGAGGTATCACAGTCTCACCCCAGAGCACACAGGCTAGGAGTTAATTTTCTCTCTAGCCTGTGGTTTTAGTTTTATCCCTAAAGACAGGAACACACTCTCTAAGTTCATGCTGATAGTCACTTGAAGCAATAATTTTCCTAAGTTCGAAGTGATCACACTTCCGCTATGGTCTCAGAGAATGGCCTAATTGTTGCAGTCAGAAACCAGTTTACTCTATCATAGCCATATGTGTACACATATAACGGGTTTCGCAAACTTATCCTTTTAAGAAATAGCATTTCCCCCTCCTTTGCTTTAAATTTACCAGAGCCCCTTCTCACGCAACCCCTGTAAAGTCCTATTTCATCCCTCCGTGGAAAATGCCTCTTGTCCATTACTGTGTGGAGCTCACAGTATCTGGCACCCCTCAGATGTCAAACAGGTTCTCTAAACACGGATTACCCCCCACCCCCTGGCCTCGCCCCGCGTAAGGCTCCAGTCCAAATGACGCTGGCAGGTAGAACTGTTATTCCCAGCTGTGGAGAAGCTGGGAGCCTCACGTGCGCGCAGCACTGAACTCTCTGCTCTGAGATCCTTCATCTCCCTGGCGCGCTGTCAACAAGGGGGCAAGGTCTCCACTTCCCCTCGCAGCATCCGCCCCCCGCCTCCCCACTTCCTCCCAGCTGTAAGAGACCTTCTTCTTTCTAGTATTTTCTCAGAGGAACACCCTCTCCCAATCTCCCCTCGGGACACGCAGAACATCCCTTTCAGGGGTTTAGGCAATTAGAAACGGCAAGAGGAAATACATGTACTTCTGCGTCCTGCCCTAGAAAAATCCCCAACGCAATGAAGTAACAGGGATTTACTGCGCTCTGTGAGGTAGTGGAAGAAGAAAATATCAGGAGTATGTATTTTTAACGTAACAGTCTACTACGGATTTAGTTCCCCAGTGACAGTGTGGGCATCTTGACAGTAGTGAAGAATGCCTTTTGAATTTTTATATTACGATGCATAGTCTCTGACATAAAGGTTCTTACAAGGAGTGGAAGGAAAAATTAAAGGAACAGAGGGAGGGAAGGATGACGACAGGAAAGAAGGGAAAGAAAGAGGCAGGGAGAAAAAGAAAATGGCAATTAGAAACGGCAAGAGGAAATACATCTACTTCTGCGTCCTGCCCTAGAAAAATCCCCAACGCAATGAAGTAACAGGGATTTACTGCGCTCTGTGAGGTAGTGGAAGAAGAAAATATCAGGAGTATGTATTTTTAACGTAACAGTCTACTACGGATTTAGTTCCCCAGTGACAGTGTGGGCATCTTGACAGTAGTGAAGAATGCCTTTTGAATTTTTATATTACGATGCATAGTCTCTGACATAAAGGTTCTTACAAGGAGTGGAAGGAAAAATTAAAGGAACAGAGGGAGGGAAGGATGACGACAGGAAAGAAGGGAAAGAAAGAGGCAGGGAGAAAAAGAAAAAAAGCCTAAAGAAAGGGAGAGGAATATAAACATTGAATCAATGCAGCAAGAGTGCATTGGACAAAGTAAATATTCCAAGTATGTCACTAAGAACTACTGGTCATACAGAACTGCATCAGCGTGACGAAAATAAGAAGACAAGATAAATATATATGCACACATCTGCAGTCATTCAGTCATGTCCACTCTTTGCAATCCCATGGACTGCAGCCCACTGGGGTCCTCTGTCCATAGGATTTTCCAGGCAAGAATACCGGAGTGGGTTGCCATTTCTGCCTGTAGGGGATCTTCCCGACCCAGGGATTGAAGCCCCATCTTCTGTGTCTCCTGCACTGGCAGGCAAACTCTACCACTGAGCCACCTGAGAAGCCCCTATATATATATATATAAGTAACTCTAAAACAGAGTGTGAAGACTTGCTCTCCAAAGTCCCAGGAATCTGACACATGTACAGCCTGCCTTAAAAAGACCATTGCAAGGCACATAGACTTTGGCCAACATGACTACCAACTTCTAGTCCCAGACTGTTCTGGAGGGTACACCCGACCTGAGGCATTTAGCCAGCAAACTGAGACGTGGCCTTTTGTGAGAAGATGAGCTGAGCTAATGTATATTGACTGGATATGATTGCAACTCCACTTATTTATGACAGGACAAAAAAAATATTGTCTTTAGAAATAAAGTTGTATTGATATAAGAATGGAATTGTGTCAGGCTGACATTTCTCGTCTGCTATCCTTGATGAGCACTTAGCAACTCAGCCACTGGGGGCCCTGCTGGGGGCTCGTGGATAAGAACACTTGGAGAAGCAACTCTGGCAAGGGGAAGTTTGGACTTAAATGCTGTGAGTTTGCCAGGAATATCCCCGAGTCTCAGTACGGATAAAGCTATCTTCTGCTGATCTAGTTCTCCAAAGATCTTGAAACACTTGCTTCTGCCATGGCTAAGCTGACTCTTTGGTGGACAATGGTGTTAAATTGTGCAGCAGTCTCAGAAGGAGAAGGGACATTTGCTTCTCATAGGCAGTGCGTAACCCATGCGATGGTCCCCTGTAATTACAGCCCTTGGAGCTGTCTAGCCTGTCCACTGTCCCCTCAGCAATGTGCTCTGGCAGCTTTTGGTTGGCAAAGCCATCTATTTCGAGAAACCAAAAATCATAGAAAAGCTACACTTCAACTGGATTTGAACTTTATTTCTGTCATCATCCCTTGCCTAGAACAATAGGATAATTACTTTATTATGGTTTTGAAAAATGTTATTTATTTCTTGGCTTATTAAGAATCATTATCCTGTTTGCTATTAGCTTGTGAAATCATTTCAATGAATTTGTGTTAAATAATCTATTGGCAAAGAAAATATCAGTCTCTGAATGTAATGTGCTACCCATCAAAACAAAATATCCAGAGACTCTCTCAGAAGGGAAGCAGCTATCAAAGGGAGGTGAGGATGAGAGACCATTATAACAATAGTCTAGACAGTTCTTAGGGATCAGGTAGAAATTGAAGTCATGTTGAGCAGAAACTAAGAGGAACCAGAGACTCTGATATAGACCAAAAATTGACTCCATGAAGAAAGAGGAAGTATTTCAATAGAGAATAGAGAAAAAAGCTGACAAACCACTAGATAAGGGATTTTTTTGAGAGCGATCTGGTGAATGAGAGAGAGAGAAATAATGTGATTCTTGACAATGCGGGAACTGGCAGGGCTGTCTCATTTGACCCTTCTCCTGTCCTACGTGTGTCCTTACTGTCCACTCTCTTACTAACTTGTGTGGGGGTTTCTATTCCTTTAGCAGAAGATCCTGACAAAACAAGAGCAATAAAGAGCAAAAGGAGTCAAATTAAGGAGTTTCCTGCTCCTCCTCAGACAGGGGTGGCACAATCCTTAGCCAGGGGTCCTCAGTGCTGGCTGACCCTCAAGGTTACTCATGCAATTTTAAAACACACTTTAAAATGCACTGAAGTTGGGATGTTCTGGTGAGTTTAAAACCAGCAGCTCCAAGGTGAAAGAAGTCCAGACAGCCACATTTTTTACAGTGTTGAGGGTGACTCCAGGCATAGCCAGAGGGGAGAAGATTACAGTCATTACATCTTTGTGTATGAAGGCAGTCCTGAGCATCATTAGCCTTTACAAAAGGCTCCACTTTTTCCCTTTATTTTGTGTGCTTGGAAAACTTAGTCCCTGACTCTTTAAAAGATGTATCGTGATGTGAATTGCTTTGGTGTTACTTATGTGATTAGTTATCTATACTACCCAACCTTTGTGCTCAGACACTTGGTCATGTTCGTGCTTGACTCTTTGCAACCCTTTGGACTGTAGCCCGACCGGCTACTCTGCCGGCTACTCTGAGGTTTTTCAGGCAAGAATATTGGAGATGGTTGCCATTTTCTTCTCCAGGGGACCTTCCTGACCTAGGGATTGAACTCGTGTCTCCTGTGTTTCCTGCACTGTTAGGCAGATTCTTCACCAATGTGATTAGTTACCGATACAACCAATCCTATGAAGCTTGTTTCTCATCGTCTGCTTTATTCAGTATCCACTTCTACTTCATCATTTATTTTTAAATTTATTGAATATCTACTATATTCCAGAAATGGAGTTTTCAGCCTGGCCTGGGAGAGGACGACCGTAAACATAGGTAATTATAAGTCAAAGAAGTAGGCGGTGTATATCAGAAGAATAATGACATAAAGTTAATTTTACTAGTTGCAAAGTAATGTCTGGTGAAATAGCTGATTTCAAGATTTCTTGATTTATTCAGAAGGTTCTCAATTTCTAATTCTCTTTCTAAATTCTCTGCTCTTCTCTGAGCTTCTGCTTTCTGATTTCAGCACTGGTGGGGTGATTATATATGAAATATTTCCCACTCAGATACTTTCCAAATGTTTCTCTGATCAAAATATTTACCCATAGTCACTGTAATTAAATAACAAAATAAAAGTACATGCATTTTCATTTGTACCTAGTTCAAAAGGGGAGCATAGGTAAAAAATATCATATTTAAGTGATAGGATGTCCCTGAAAACAAGTAATAGTCATATCGAATCATAATTCAATTTGGTAAATATTATCTACTGCTGGGAAATCAGGAGACATATTGTAGCAACAGAGCAGCATGTCGCCTACAATAACCTTTTTATTTATTTAATCCAGCTTATTAATAAAGATCTTCTTTTCGTTTTCCTGATGTACGACTACTCCAAAACCACAAGCTCACATTTTGACAGCTAATTTTGCAGGATATAATTTTCCTGCTTAACCCAAGAGGAAAAAGAGACGGATGACTGAGATTAATCATTTGTAAAATTATAATTCTGTCACAGATAATAATTTGCAAGATCTTTTCCTTTTCTGAAGTCCCCAGAATGCACCATAAATTGTCACACTTTGTAACCGAACATGTAACACATTAGGGGAGTCCTAATAAAGCCAGTCTGCTAGAAAAACAAACCAATTGCCTTATAATTGGCATGTTCCCCATGTGACTATTCTCCTGTGAAGGAATACTGTGCCTTGGGTAAAGAAGGGTTTAAAAATGATTATTCAAGAGGTGGTTATCGCCATCTCTTATTACCATTTGAGCTGTAATAAATGGTATTTTCTTTACTTCAAGTAAGCTTGTTAGAAGATACCATTGTGTACCCAGAAGGTGAATCAGTCCCTTGTGGAAAAGTGAGCAAATTCAGAAATTTTTAATTATTTTCAATTAAAAAGATATCAGCATAGCCATATAAAAATACTGAGTTTTTCAGAATGGCTATGTTAGTCCAGGGTCTACAGGGCTTACCCTTTTACTGGCAGATCTCTCCGTAAACTTTGCTTTATTTACTAAATCCACTTGATAGGCATTTAATACTGTTCCAAGAACAAAGGCAAAGGAACTTCAAGGATTTTATATGAGGCTGGCAGACAGTACATTGGCTGCATGAGACTCTATGGGAGGGATGGGGGATGGAGCAGGGCTCTCTGTAGTTTCATGACCCACATTTGGCTAAATTGATTAGGGCTGAAGTTAAGGAGATTAGGGTCATGGGTTTAATGCCTGGGTGGGCCAGCAAGCTTTGCTCAGTTCACATTTGCAGACTGTACTGAAATCCACCAGTCACAGGAATACATGCTGAAGGGGTGCAGGGTGGAGAGGGTTTGAATGCAACATAACACACCCATCCTTAATTCTTCTTTGAAAATAGCATCCAAAGACCTGTTCTGCCAAGAGCTGATCACTTCTCACCAGCCCCACAGCCTCCATTTGGGTTTGACCCACCACTGTCTTTGCCAAGATTATTGATGCAGCTTCCAACTCCTCTCCCTTCTACAAGCCCTGCCTGCTTCAGATTATTCTCAACATGCAGCACAACCCCGTTATAATGAAGGTCGCACCACTCTTACACTCAGAACCCTGAGAGTTTCCTTTCTAACCCCAAGTAGGAGCTGAAGCCCTTGCGATGCCAATGAGACCCTAGATAACTTGCCACCTCCTTCCCTCAGTCTTTCTTCAACCCAGTGGCAACCCTCTCCTCCCAAGCCCTCTGCAGTGTCTGGAGTATGCTCCGCAATAAACTTGGGCTTCCCCGGTGGCTCAGATGGTAGAGAATCTGTCTGCAACACAGGAGATGCAGATTCAATCCCTGAGTTAGGAAGATCCCCTAGAGAAGAGAATGGCTATCCAGCCCACAATAAACAATTTGTGTGGGAAAAACTGTTTACCAAAAGATACTGTTTTTTGATTCTGCACCTGAAGAAATGTGGGGCAGAAAAACTGGAAAAAAGAAAAACAAACCCTAAATTGATCCCTTATATGTTTCTTTGACAACAATAAAAGCAAAAGACAAATTAATATCTCAAATATCTCAGTAAGTAAAATTATTCCACTACATGTTAAAAAGTAATCTCCTGATTGCCTCAAAGAAAGAAATAGTTTCCTAAATTTTTCATAAGTGCCTAGTCCCAGGAAGACACTGGTGTATATGTAATGCAATTTAAAACAGGAGATCTGCTTTGATCCTCGATACTCAATGTCAGTTCAGGGAAGACGGAAATATATAGGACCAGAACTAGGACCCCTACAGTTTGTAGAAGAGAATTATACAAATCTTTCCCGAGTATGTTCTGGCAAATTAATGAAGGAAGTCACAATACAGAACTAGTTTTAGTAATTACCTGTTTAATAAAAAATAATGATTTACATTTACAGACTCATACAAGACCTCATTTGAGTATGTGGCCATTCGTGCATTTAAAAAACATTTAGTGAGTGAGCACCTACTCTTAATATAAAGAAGGCACTATTCTAGGCGATGATGATAGATCAATGTGCAAAGTTGGGAAAAGCATTGTCTTCATGGGGTTTATATTCTGGCAAGAGGAATCTATAAAAAAACATAATAGATACTTTATATACTATATTACAGGCTGGAAAGTGCTACAGATTAACAGAAAAGTGGACTTGAACAAGGGAAATCAGGAATGCTGTGGGTACCAATGGCATGGGGAGCAGGGTATGTAGCTGTGTGTTACATATGTTACAGGACAGCAAGAACATCACTGTCCCCACTTAAAACATCTTGGAGGTAAATGACTTCCCCAGGGATAGCTGACAATTACCTAGCAGATAGAGTTCTGAAGTCCAGCTTAAAAAAAATCCTTTAACTTTTTTTTGTCTACACCTTGCTGTCTTTTTATATAATGGAATAGGATTGTTTTGATCATAACATCCCTTAAATCATATTTAATGCCTTACTTTAAAGGCATGGTTTCATCTCAAGTGCCCAGGGCCAGACTTGCATCCACATGCTAAGGTTTTATCTCTGTCCATCCATGATTTTCCTACATGTCTCTACCCTCTTGTGCCTGCAAGAGAAGCAGATCTTAGTGGAAAGGCAAGTCACCATGTTCTGTTGAGACCTGGAGATTATCAGGTCAGTTTCTCTGGCCATGTAGCTCATATACATTTTTTAGACAACAAAATGACAAGTAATATGATGAACAACTCTATAGCAATATTTTATTAAGGTGTCATATTTCAAAAGGAGTCTCCAGAAATTCTCATTTACTCTGAATGTCTACATTTCTTGTAGAAAAGGTTGTGACTGCCCTTAGAAAATGTGTATTCAAAGGTTCTTTCAAATTAAAATGAGGCGTGAAATGAAAAAAAAATCAGACAATGAGAAAGAAAGAGGGATCAGCAGCTACTAGGATACCCATGTTGGCTGACTCTCTCAAAAGGAAATACAGTACAAAAACAATCCATCCGAGACAAGGAAATTAAACATGACTTAGTGATGGTAACTGAATCTGTGGCAAAAGCCCAAGTACCATTTATTTTCTAATTTAGGCTAATGTCTCAGAAAATTTTGATTTTTACTTGGATATAAGTAAGAGGAAGTTGAAAAACTGCCTGGTGTGTGGTTCAGTCTTGATCATCTATGATATACAAAAATGATTTGACCTTACCATTTGGCGGACTATTTTCCTGTAACCCTTTACTTTTCCCTGTTGTTTTGATGTGTCTCTTCTGTCATAAGGATACCCTTGTATCTTTACAATCGGTGATTGTCCTTAACATCTGGATTGCCTGGACATCTGCCTGAGACCATGCACCACTCACAAGAACACTGGGCCATTTCCATAACAAACCCTCCTGTAGCCCTGCTCAGCATAAACTGATGCACAGAAGTAGACACTCAGCCTGGGTTGGAGAGTCATGAGACAAGGGAATCAGATGTTGGTTCTAATGAAAAAATAACAACCTCTGCTTCTGTTGTCTACATCTTCTTTGTCTGGATCTTCTGGAAGTCTGCGCTTCTAAACTGACAAATGAAGCTAAGATCACATAATCAAAACAACTGGGGGAAAGCTGGAAAACTCAATCAGCCAGATGTTTTGCCTACACAGTCTCTAATGGCCAGTCTGATTAGTTGTTTTTATTATATTATTTTCTTTTAAAAACAATAGGAATAATTGTTTTTTCCTATTATGTAAAGTAATGTATATTCATTGTGGGAAATATACACACTATATGAAAGTATAGCTGTGGACTTTTTAAAAAAATTCTGACTATACTATTAATATTTTTATATATGTCTTATAAGTCTTTAAGAAAATTTACATACCTGTAATTTCATGTGTATAATTTTATGCATTTATGCTCTACCTAGTATTTGCAATCAATATTCTCTCTTACTTAAAAATAAATCATGATTATTTTCCTAGATTATTGAATAGTACCTTCCAGTATGATTTAATTACTGAATAGCACTATAATTTTCTTTAATCAGTCCCCTTTTGTTGGGCAATTAAATTGCTTCTAGTTTTCAAAGTTATGAAAACACAACATTATAATAAACAATTCTGAACAAACTTTTTGTACAGATATTAGATTATTAGTAATGATTATAATATGAATGATTTTTGCTGAATAATATTGGTGCATTGAAAACTAATTGAATGAAAGGGTCCAAGCAAATCTGCTAAATGATTACTTGTATATTTTTAGTCCAGTAGGACAAATACCCAAAAGCGTAATACTATCTTAAAATTCTATACTGACATTTTCAATGGCATGCTTTTATATACTTAACTCATTTTGATAGCAATATTCATATCATCCTTCTGAGTTTATTAGGAGCAAAGGAAGAGGACCAACACCACTTGGTTCTGTGCTAGTCTTTGCATATATTATCTTATTATGGTGTGGTTTAAACAGGTATCTTAGACTTGATTAATATAGTAATATTATTTAAGCTATCAAATGTACACTGATTAGAGGAATTTTTGGAGGCAAGAGTGTTTGAAGCTCTGTCTTCTACTGAATTTAAGTCTGAAAGGAGATGTGTCATTCATTTAGGGACTCTCCCTGAGAGTTCTTGTTTTAGAAGTTAACTACTTTAAAAGAAGCATAGATATTTATTAGCTGCATGGATGTTTCTTTGGTTTTCTACAAAGAAATCAGATTTTGTTTGCCCCAATCAACTAAATACGTTTGGATTCTATACAAGTCACTGTTTATGCCAATGCTTTTTTGGCCATATCACCCAAATCAAAAGTAACTTCTCCAGGTTACTGCCCTTAAAAAGATGTGGTGCATGGGACTTCTGAAAGGTCTATAAAGGTTCAGTGAAATTTGGTTTCTAAAATAGCATCTAGAATATCATAACTACCCGAGGTTTTTTGAGTCCTGGTTGACTATCACTCAGGGGGGATACCAAATCACAAGGCCTTCATCTTTTCCTAATTTGCTTCCCATAACCCCATTGTTTCTGATAAAAGATTCCCAAGGCTGAAGTTAAAACATCACTTTCCTAGAATCACCCTGGGCTTCTGCTATTCTGCATTGCTTAGAGCCTGGAATGCAAGACATTCCTGTTTGGCAGAAATAAGTTATTCTGTATCATATCTGAACCCCTTCTGCAGAAGTCTGGAGGAAACTGGATCTGTTTTGCAATTGTTAGTGGAGAGGCTTGCACATGGAGACCAATCACAGACACCTGATACCTGTTCCCATAGAATAAGTCGTATGCTTGAATATTATATGTTAGTAGAAACTAGACTGTACAGGTCTACAGTTCATTTTGGAAGAGACAGACTGCTTCATTGATTACAGAAGCTAATCATTGGATTGGAAGCAATGCTAAATATAATTTGTCTATGTATATCCTAAACCAGCACAAGAAAAATAGTGCAAAAGCAGGGTAAAAGTATATGTTCATCAATACCTAATTTTACACCAAGCATTTGTATTAACACAGTAGAATATTCTGTATCATTCACTGGTATTTTGAGTGGTGAAGCCCTCAAAGTAACTGCTATTTTTGTACTTCAAATTTAGGTCATTTTATTGCATAGAGAAAGAAAAAATATTTTGAACTCCTCTGGGGTTGAGAAATATAAAACATGTGAAGTAGAAAGATATTTTAGGTTTCTTTTAAAGTTTCTGCATAAATCTAAACTGCTCTTCAGTAATTAAAGTATACCCTAATTGCTTGAGGCCATCCAACTTGAATAAACATTAGAAACCTTGACGATTTCCCGTGGAAAGAATCATCTTCACGCTAGTTTGGGAGAACTGAGGGAACCGCACCACAATGCACTCATGCTTTGACGTCTACTGACACTAGGCACTGGGCCATCCCACAAGCCCCCCTTGCTCAGAGAAGTGAAGATAAGAACTGGGTACCATAACTGCAGACGTGATGACGCTTACAATAGTCAGCAGCAGTATTCTTCAACTTGAGTCATGGTTTTCAATGTGCAGGTTCATGCAGGAGAAAACAGAATAATGGTCAGAGAATGAATATGCAAGACCAAAATTGTGCTTTCAGATTATAGGATAATATTATGTGCAATGTCCATCTCCAACAAGGAGTGAGCTCTGCTAGAAACTCACATTGCCCAGTTGCTACCTTTAGAAGTTACCAGTTCACTTGCTTTTTGTTTTTTTAGCAGTTATGCTCCATTTGTACCTCTTAGCTTGTCAGCACATCTCTGCGAACTAATGGTTCCAGTTGGTATGTTATATTCATTTAACCTGGGAGTCCTAAAATTCTGTTTGTATTTGTTGTTAAAAACAAAACCCGAAATCAAACAAACTAAAAACTGGCATTGCTTTAAGGGAAACTTGCTGTCATATCCGACCACTGATATGAACACGATACAAGACTATATAGTTTCAGCATTAGGTTTAGTGATTATAAGTGTGCATTTTAATTAAACCAACTGGTGTTCTCTCAGGGCCTAGAAGAGCCTATAAAGCTAGGAAGGCCACATTTAGTACATTCTCATAGGAAAGGAAAATAGAATACCTCTGAAGTGTGTATTGTATTTTGGTTTGATGTTATTAATGCCAGGATTTGTCACTATTGGTTCTGAAACCTAAGGTGAACTGATACACATTTTAGTTCATGGATAGTTTTAACTTGAAACAAGTAAACAATCTGATCTGATACTGTTTAAGAAACTATTGGAAGGAGAAGATCATAGATCTGGAAATTAATTAAACTCAATAACAAAGCAGGGACTCCCTTGGTGGGTCAGTGGTAAAGAATCTGCCTGACTAAGCAGGAGACATGGGTTGGACCCTTGATCCGGGAAGATCCCACATACCATGGAGCAACCAAGTCCACGTGCCAAAACTATTGAGCCTGTGCTCTAGAGCCCGGGAGCCCCAACTCCTGAGTCCATGTGCTGCAACTCCTGACACCCACGTGCCCCAGAGCCCGTGCCGCACAAAGAAGCCACCACAGTGAGAAGCTCATGCACTGCAGCTGGAGAGTAACCCCTGCTCACTGCAGCTGGAAGAAGCCTGCACACAGACCCAAGGCCCAGAGCAGCCAATAAATAAATTAATTTAAAAAAATTTTTTAATAACAAAGCAATATCTGTTAGTAACTGGAATAATCCTCCTAAATGGTGGTTTCTGAGTTGATGACATAAGTAAATTTATGCCTAGGAAATTAAAGCTTTGTTATGATGTAGATGAACCAACCTCAAATCAAAGTGTATTTAAACCTTAAAAGCACCGCATCCATCTATTCTCCATCAATAGAAATGTTTTAAATAGGTTACATAAAGGAGAGAGAATGAAAGAATGAGATAGTCATGAAAATATTTACATCTTGCTCTGTCATGAAGACTGTTACACACTGATATTTTGTCATACTTCTGATGGAAGAGACAGGAAATCTTCTCAGGGCCCCATATAAGAAATGAGATGGGATTGGATGTCATCACTATCAATCACTCAGGTATAAAAGAGGGAGGTGGATCATCTGGACCCCAGTGAAATGAAACCAGAAGGTACCTGTGTCATGTTTGTCAGCCCCTTTACTGATTTAACTTTTGGATATAATTCAAAGAAAGAAACTTCCCAACCGAGGGATGGCTGCAAATCCAATGTGAGAAATATGTGAACAATAATATCTAATATTATCAAGAGCCGAAACTAAATGAACTTGTAGAAAATCCTTTTTGTTACATCTTGGAGGTTTAAAGTTTTCTCTCAAGGCTTATAAAATCAGCAAATTAATTGAGAGGACCTAGAAAAGAGAAGGGACTCTCCCCTAATCTTTAGCCAAGAATGTTCCATAAACACTCCCCAGAAGTCTGACAAGGAAGAATTAATTATAGCATCATCATTTCACAAATAAGAAAACTGAGACCAAGAAGGATCAGACATCTCTTTCAATAACACCATACAGGAAAGCAGTAAAATGGGAAACTTTATCTGTTGGCTCTGTCAATGCTTTTTCAAAAGCAGAGTGAGAATGATGAGATAATCATGGAAGATGTGAAAGTAAGGAATGTATATTGAGTTGGTTGAAAAAAAAAATCGATGATTTGAAAACCTTAGAATGACTTAAATGTCACTGCTCTAAACCCCAGCCCTTCTGAAGGCATTTGTCTCTTCAAAGCAGAAGTGAGATATATTTAGACCAGAGAGAAAGCTCTTAGGGTTATTTCCCTACCCTACAGTAGACTAAGGTGGTGACACCTCCTGAGAATAAGGGTGCACAATAGCAAATTCCTTTTGGAATTGCTGGAATAAATATGGAGTTACTCAGTTTTCTGGATTTGGACTTGTTTGGGTTCCAAGAGCCAAGTTCTTTCTGACTGTGCAAACATGAGGCTTCGGTAAGCCATGAAACTTGTAACACCGATGTTCACAAAAGTCTGCACATATTTGGAATCTTTTTTGGAGTCAACCATAGGAATATTTTTGAAGCCAGATGACATAATTACCCTCATTTTTTAGTCAACCACACCCTATTATTGAACAACAAAAATGTTATTAGTCATACCGCAAATCCTCTGTACAGCCCAAAGCGGTTTCAATATATACGTAGTAAAAACTTGGGACACTTTCAAAGGACAAATATCTGACCCCTTATGCATATTCAAAATAATATCCCAAAGTCTAGGAAGACAGTTTCTAGAAAAGAACTCCAACAATTAGAGACCAATGAGAGTGTAATTTTAATAGTGGCCTCCAAGGTGACTGCTTTAAATGACTTCACTCATTTGGATGTTTGGCTCCAGAAATGTTTATATATAATCAATTTAAGAATCCATCTCATAATGAAGATAATGACAATGTATCATTAATTTCAATAGTAATGTTACATTTTGATTATATGTTATTGACTTCTATGATTTTTCTTTCTAATTGAAATATACCTTGTGGTAAAGGACTCAAATCTCACGTGTGCAGCCTGAAGAATTTTAGCACATGTATTAATATGTTCTTTGTAATGAGCATCAAGGTCAAGACATAGAGATTTTAAGCACCTGACAAAGCTCTCTAGGTTCCCTACTCCAGGCTGACTGACCTGACCTCCAATCGCAATAGGTAAATTTAGTTTACTTTTGAAGTTCATATAAATAGAATTACAGAATTATACTCTTTTGGATTGGATTTCTTTAATTTAATTTCATATCCAGAGATGCACCCATGGTCTTATGTGTAACACTATTTAGTTCTTTTTCTTGCTTTGAATATTACATTCTGTGGTTAGACCACAATGCATTGACCCATTCCACTGTTGGTAGAAGTTTGGATTATTTATGTTGGGGTCGTTATGGATAAAGCTGGAATGAGCACTCTGATATGTGCCTCTGGGTGGAGCTAAGTCCTCATTTCCATTTGGTACGTTGCTAGGAGACAAATTGCTATGTCATACCTATTTTAACTTTCATAGGCACCGCCAGAAATATTTTCAAAATGTTTATAGTAATTTACACTCTAGTGTTTGTTAAATGACATAAAAGGAGAAACCGTTTAAGCAGTTGACCTTCCTGGGTTCATCAGTGTTTCTTTACATGAGCTGTTCTTTTTTTGAAGGAAAGCTTAGAGATATTAAAACAAAATCTCTGCCATATTATTTTCCTCTTTGCTTTCCTGGACTATTTCTAACCCATTGAATTTGTGAAGTCTCTGTCTTCTTTCTTGCTATATTCTCGAGAGACACAAGGTGATTCCTTTATAGCGCTTTACTGTTGATTTGTGTGTCTTGTATTTGTACTTGGGGTGAACTGCTGGCGAGAGCGTGGGCCATGCTCTCTTCTCTCACCTACTGCCTGTGTGGATAAGACTCTGATCAGCCTCAGAGGCAGAAGGCCATGACTTGCTCTGTGTGTGAGCAGACATGAGACCCAGGAGGTTTGACAAAGATGGTGTGATGTCTTCAACAGCATCTCATAAAACTCAGAGAAGTACAGCGACAAATTCAATTCCAAATTCCATGCTCACCGCTGCCTGAGCCTCCATATTGTCCTCATTCAAGATTTCATCATTAAGTTCCCAGATAATTATCTTTTAGTAAGGCCAACGTTCTAATTCTAGTCAAGAAAACAAAATATTACTGGCAGCTTTTCCCAGCTATATGCTTTAGTGATTCCAGATGTACAAATCAAAGAGATGTTGGCAACAGAGCACTGTCTAAAAAAAAGAAAAAGAAATGTGCAGACTATTTGCTAAACATTTCAAAGACCCTAAAAATCCAGCTGACACCAAAATCAATATTTGCATTTTAATCTAAATCAATATTTGCATTTTAATCTTTGCCTAATTGGACCTAATAGAGCCTGTACCAAAGATAAAAGCCGTTTGAAGTTGAAGTTATTTTCCCCGCATTATTACTTTTGTCCCTACTACTTTTCTGTAAAACATTTTGGAGGAAGCAGATATTTGACTTAAATTGTTCATTTTCAAAATAAATATCTTTCTTTTCTGGGAACACACGTCAGGAATTCTGTATTGGGAGTTTTGTTTATATTATCTTATTATGTATGGCTTAACAGTTCTTTATTTTTCTTGTAACTTAGTGAAACTGAAGTAAAACAATTGGTACTAATTTGTACTAATTTCATGTGTGTACTGTATTGAATAACAATATAAAGCTATAATAATTAATGTGACATATTAATATATTATACTATTAATATGACAGTCTTAAATGTTAATATGTTTAATTTAACATTATATTAACTATAATATTAATGACATAGTTTTAAAATTTTTACCTCATTATAAAATCATAAAAACAATAGTAATAAAATAACACCTCATGTTAAATCAAAACAATAGCCCATGTTAGTTTATACTTTGGCTCTCTGACCATTTCACCCACCTAAAACATGAGAATAGGAAATTTAAGAGGAAATACAGGGCCACTGTGTAGGCTAAATGGACATATCAACAGTCATAACAACTTGTGCTTCGTTAAATGTCTTAGTTTTTTCTCTCAGTTTTACTGAGATATAATTGATATAGCTCACTGTATAAATTTAAGATGTACAGCATAATGTTTTGACTTACATACTAGTGAAATAATTACCATGATAATGTTCGTTTAGCATCCTCCTGTGTTTCTCAAAAGTTATTTCAAGCTTCCACTCAGGGCCTATTTACTTTTAATTTACATACAATACTAACCAACTATGCAAAGCAATCAACTTTCAAACTCATGGTAGAAGTGAAAGTTTGATGCCACAAAAAAGCATATGGCAATAAGAAGTGGTAGCTAATAGCAAAAAAGTAATAGTTACACAAAATAAGAAAGCAGTAGCAATTATTATTAATCCTGAGGAAGCATGGCTGCTACAGTCGTTTTGTTTAGGGAAAACAGCTTACCTGCCTCAGGTACATCTTTTTGTCTTTTACTCCAGTTAGTGGTGCAGTGCTGGCTGCAGGTGAGGGCAACTTGAAAGCCCCTGCTCAGGTAGCATCCCAAGGATCCCGTTCTGTCCTCAGGCTTCCCTGGTGTTGCAACCTAACATCAAAAGGAGCTCATTTGTCACTATTGTGCAAGCAAGTGTGGATTTATCACTTCTGGAGACCCAGTGGACTGTAACCATTGAGCCTGCATGCAGCAACTACTGAAGCCCACGGCTTAGAGCTTGTGTTCCGCAAGATAAGCCACTGCAATGAAAAGCCTGCATGATGCAACTAGGGTGGCCCCCTCACACTGCAACTGGAGAAAAGCCTGTGCAGCAGCAAAGACCTAGCACAGCTAAAAATAAGTAAGTAATGTTTTAAAAATTGAAAAAAGAAAAGAAGATCTGGATCTAGCAGGAGAACTTAAGAAACAGGGAAACTGAGAACGCTAAATTAAAATTGGTTTTCACCTAGACCAGTAGTTTGCAGATTATATTCCAGGGAGCCTGGAAATCATATAATTGTCCTTCAGAGTACATGATGGGGTTAGAGGCAGCTGATACAGACAGGTAGCAGTTTGGGCCCACTTTTTTGCCTTAATAGAATGTTTACTTTCTATTCTAAATGTAGAGGTTCTACCTAAAATTACTTTTGAAAAAAGAATTTACTACTATAAAATAAATTTGTAACCATAATGGGAAATCTTTACATATACCACAGGGATATATCAAAATATTGGGATTCTCCATTCTTTGGAGGTAATTCCCAAATTATTTCTTTGAAGTCCAACAATTTCTAGTCCAACAATAAGCTATTATTCTGTACCTGGCTAACAGGATCTCTGTCATTACATGATAACATCAGAGTCAGATGGGCTATAATATTATTATAAAGTTCTTAAATATTAATATAAATGCATATTTCTTTGGAGTAATGCTATGCCCAGGTTCAGGCTTGGGCCTGGTTTTTTACTGTGGGAGTGAAAAGGTTCAGACAAGTAATATTTAAAATTAGCATAACATTCCCACCTGCCCTTTGCTGCCTGCAGTAAGAAGTGTCTTGCAGAGAGTTATGTCTGTGTCACTGAACTATGCTATACAGATGGGGTTTGATTGGCCTGTAGGCTTAAAGTGCTCAGAAAACACTTCAACAAGTGGAGACAGGAAGATCTTTGACGTTGAGGGTGGTTATTTGAGGGCAATACACTGCAGAATGTGTTTAAACATCAAGGTTAGAGCTTAGTAATAGGGAAGACTGTCTACAAAATGGAAACTCATTTCTCTAAGCCACAGAGCAGCCTAACAAATCCGTTTGGAGGCCGAGTTCTTTGAATGGCCTTAGAGCTGTTAGAAGACAGACCCTAATGTCATATTGAGTTGTATCAGATTTCAGGCTCATTTATTCTTTGGAAACATTACAACAGTCATAGCTCAAGAATAGGAACAAGCAAAGTTTTCAGATTTTATTCATGCTGGATTTTTTTTCCCCAAGGTCATCTTTCTTACATTTCTTTCCTCTCTTCCTCTTTAACTTACAGCTTTTCTCTAAACCAGGTGAGCCCCTGTTGGATAATTTGTCCTTTAATAAGATCAATTTGTCTTCCACTGGCCTCTGCAGTCAGTTTTGCTATTTTTAAAATCTCCCCAAGTTAAACATTTTCAATATCTGCTGATATGCCATGTTATTAAATGAACCTTCAGATATTTAAATTTTTCTTCTGCTTAAAACAGGAGCATAAACAGCAACAACAAAAATCCCATCCCTCCTCTTGGACAGTGCAGCATCCCCCTCTCAGTTGCTGAGGAAAATACAGCAAAGCCAAGCACAGAGTATCTGTTCTCCATATCTTGTCCCTGCCTCCACGCTCCAGGGTTTCATGTAGATTGGAGTCATCGAGGACTGGGGGTAAGAAATCCTAACAAGTGAGGAGAGATTAATTTGAACTACTAAAATTTACTCCCCAAAATGAAAAAAAAATAGCTGAAAGAGAAAAGGCTATATTAATAAGCAGCATGTCATAAGTAGTGTAAGGAGAGAGGCAGGAAGTAGTGGTCACCTTAGATGAGTGAGTTACGGAGGCAGAGGATGCGAGGAGTAAGAAAAGAGGAAGATTCCACCAGTGCACGGAGGCCCGGCTGAAGAAGTGGTGCCCTTTCTCTGCATTCATGTTCCCTAATCCCCTTGCCAGTGCTCAAATTCTGCATTTTGTTAAAATGCAGATCTGATTCCATGGGCCTGAAGAGGGGCCTGCAATTCTGCATTTTGAACTCATTCCCAACTTGATGCTGCAAACCTAGGGATCAAACGTGGAGTTACGAGTTTAAACAACCACTGTTCCTCAGAAAGAGTCTGGAAATAACACACACACCTAGAGTCAGTCAACCTGCAACAAAGGAGGCAAGAACACACAATGGGAAAAACACCATCTCTTCAGCAAGTAGTGATGGGAACATTGGACAGCCACACGTAAACCAACAGAAGTTAGGATACACCCTCACACCATACACAAAAATAAACTCAAAATGTCTTAAACACTTAAATATAAGACACAATACCATAAAACTCCTAGAAGAGAATATCGGCAAAACAGTCTCTGACATAAATCATACCACTCTTTTCTTAGGTCAGCCTCCTGAGGCTATAAACAAAAGCAAAAATAAACAAATGAGACCTAATCAAACTTACAAGCTTTTGTACTGCAAAGGAAGCCATAAACAAAATGAAAAGACAGCGACAGACTGGGAGGAAGTATTTGCAAATTATGCCACTGACAAGGGCTTAATTCCCAAAATGTACAAACAGCTCATACTACTCAACAACAAAAAAACAAATAGCCCAATTAAAGAATGGGCAGACCTAAACAAACATTTCTTCAAAGAAGAGAAACAGATGACCAACAGGCACATGAAAAGATGTTCAACATCACTAATTATTAGAGAAACGCAAATCATAACTACAACAAGATGCCATCTCATACTGGTCAGAATGACCATCATTTAAAAATCAGCAAATAACAAATGCTAGAGAGCGTGTGGAGAAAAGGGGACCTCCTACTACGTTGCTAGGAATGTAAATTGGTGCAGCCACTATGGAAAACTGTATGGAGATTCCTCAAATAAAAATAAAATTATAATTGCCATATGATCCAGGAGTTCCACTTCTGGGAATATATCTGGATAAAACTATAATTCAAAAAGATACACACATCCCTATGTTCATAGCAGCACTATTCACAATAGCCAAGACATGGAAACAACTTAAATGTTGTTTCAATTCATCCATTGAGTGATGAATGAATAAAGAAGATATGATACATATATACAATGGAATAACAGCCATAACAAGAATTAAATAATGCCGTTTGCAACAACATGGATGTAACTGGAGATTATTATACTAAGTGAAGTAAATCAGAAGGATAAAAACAAATAACATATGACATCTCTTATACATGGAATCTAAAATATGATACAAATGAACCTATCAGGTGGCACCAGTGATAAAGAACCAGTCAGCCAATGCAAGAGACACAAGAGACATGAGTTTGATCCCTGGGTCAGGAAGATCCCCTGGAGAAGAAAATGGCAACCCACTCCAGCACTCTTGCCTGAGAAACCCCATGGACAGAGGAGCCTAGCTGGCTACAGTCCATGAGGTTTGAAAAGAGTCAGACATGACTGAAGTTACCTCAGTTGGGTTCAGTCACTCACATCCAACTCTTTGAAGACCCCATGGACTGCAACATGCCAGGCCCCCTGTCCATCACCAGCTCCTGGAGCTTGCTCAAACTCATGTCCATTGAGTCAGTGATGCCATCCAACCATCTCATCCTCTGTCGTCCCCTTCTCCTCCCGCCCCCAATCCCTCCCAGCATCAAGATCTTTTCAAATGAGTCATTTCTTCACATCAGGTGGCCAGATTACTGGAGCTTCAGCTTCAGCGTCAGTCTTTCCAATGAATATTCAGGACTGATTTCCTTTAGGATGGACTGGATCTCCTTGCAGTCCAAGGGACTCTCAAGAGTCTTCTCCAACACCACAGTTCAAAAGCATCACTTCTTTGGTGCTCAGCTTTCTTTATGGTCCAACTCTCACATCTATATATGACTACTGGAAAAACCATATCTTTGACTAGAGGGACCTTTGTCAGCAAAGTAATGTCTCTGCTTTTTAATATGCCATCTAGGTTGGTCATAGCTTTTCTTCAAGGAGCTAATTTCATGTCTGCAATCACAATCTGCAGTGATTTTGGAGCCCAAAAAAATAAAGTCTGACACTGTTTCCACTGTTTCTCCATCTATTTGCCATGAAGTGATGGGACCGGATGCCATGATCTTAGTTTATGGAATGTTAAGTTTTAAGCCAGATTTTTCACTCTCACTTTCATCAAGAGGCTCTTCAGTTCCTCTTCACTTTCTGCCATAAGGGTGGTATCATCTGCATATCTGAGGCTATTGATATTTCTCCCAGCAATCTTACCATGAAGCAGAAGCAGACTCACAGATAGAGTACACACTTGTGGTTGCCAATGGGGAGAGGGAGTGGGGAGAAATGGATTGGGAGTCTGGAATTTGTAAATGCAAACTACTACATATAGAATGGATAAATAACAAGAACTTATTATACAGTAGAGGAAATTATATCCAATATCTTGTGATTTGCCATAATGGAAAAGAGTATGAAACAGAATATATATATGTGTGTGTACATTCTTTTTCAATGTGTATATCTGTATAACTGAATCTAAGACATTGTAAATCAACTATACTTCAGAAAATAAATTAAAAACAAACATACTACCCTCACCCCCAAAAAACCACCATTGTTCCTAATCTCTTGAATGTCTCTCCAGAGGCAATCACTGAACATATAATCATAACATACACAAGGTTTTTTTTCATACACAAGTTTTTAAGAAGACATAATACTTTACCGTGTCAGCCAGCATTCACCAGAGAAACAGAACCCACAGAAGAACTCACTTTATATCTAGGGTGTGGGGGGAGGCTGAGATTTTTAAGAAATTGGTTCACCCAGTTGTGGGAATTGCAAATCTGAAATTTATAGAACAGGCTGGAAATTATATTACTGTCTTAAAGAAGAGGTTCTTCTATAGGAAAAGCACAGTTTTACTCTTAAAGCCTTTGATTTATTAGATAAGACCCACCTACATTATCAAGGGTGATATATTTTATTTAAAGTTAACTAATTATTATTATTAATTCTATTTACAAATATCTTCAGAGCAATAACTAGGTTAGTGTTTGAACAAACAACTTGCAGGTCATGATCTGGCCAGGTTGACATGTAACATTAGCTTTCACACATACTATGTAATTTTCAGCAGATTTGTTTTTCCTTCCCTTAAAATGTCTTAGAAATCATTCTTCATTAATAGCAAGAGTGTATTCTATTACATGAATGTATTATAATCATACAAGTAGTCTTTTAATTTTGAAATTTTACTCTTCGCTATTACAAAATGCTGCTGTGAACATTTTAGAAAAAAACGTCTTTAACTACAAATATGAATATATCTGCAATATAAATACTTAGGTCTAAACATACTAGTCAAGGAGTGTATAAAGTTTTAATTTTCATAGAAATTAACCAACTATTTTTGAAAAATAGACTTTGCTGATTAATACCTTTAATAAAAATGGGTAAGAATTTGTTTTCACAAATTCTCAATGACATTACACTACAAAATATTTTCAGCTTTACCATTCAGGTACATGAAAATGTTCCTTCAAGTTTTAATTTGTGGATAATCATGTTTTGAAGTTGTTTGTAATTTCTTTCTTCTGTTTCTCCTGCCCATATTTCTCGGGTCATTAGTATTTTTTATTATTGATTTACTAGAATTCAATATATGACTATTAGCCATTTTGTATATATATATACATATTATATATGGGTTATATATTATATATACACATTTTGTGTATATATGTATATATATGCAATGCAATTTTTTTTTTCCTGGTGTGTTGTCTTTTACCTTCATTTGTGCTATTTTTAGCTATACAGATATTTTCATTTCAATGCACAGCTATTTGTCTTTAATTTTATGGCTTCTGGATTTTGTGTACAAACTTTCCCTCCAAGAAAATATAAATGTTTTTCCTATATTTTCTTCCATACTTGTATGGTGTCTCATCTTGTCTTAAAATCTTTGACCATTTTATTTATTCTCATGCAAAGAGTGTAATAGAGATAAACTCCTCATTCTCATTCTTCTGGCTAGTCAGTTGTTCAAAATCCATTTGTTTGATAATCTACTTTTTATCACATATTAAATTCCACTATGTATTGACTCTTTATAAAATATTTATCCTTAAAAATCTATTACATAAATATTTATGACTTTTTCTATAATATGTCTAATACTCCTAACAGAGCTAGTGCCCCTCAGAATTCTTATACTTTGAAATTTTTCTACCTAGTCTTATAATTTAAATCAGTGTATCCATCATCAAAAATTATTGTTGGGACTTAGAGAATAAAATTATAGTTGCCAGGGAGAAGGATGGGAAGAAAGAACAGTTAGGGAGTTTGGGATGGACATGTAGACACTTCTGTATTTTAAACGGATAATAAACGAGGACCTAATGTATAGCACAGGGAACTCTGCTCAATGTTAGGTGGCAGCCTGGATGGGAGGCGAGTTTGGGGGAGAATGGATACAAGTGTATGCGTGGCTGAGTCCCTTAGCTGTTCGCCTGAAACTGCTGCAACATTATTAATCACATTGTTAATCGGCTTTACCCCAATAAAAAATAAAAAGTTTTAAAAAGTTATTGTGCATATTTTGATTGACCTGAATTAAAGTTATGAAAATTCATAACTCCCTTAAAATTATCCCTTAAAATTAAGGAAGAATGTGTAGTTCATGCTTTCTCAAGAGGGATAATTACAGCTTAAAGGAACAAAATCTAGTTTTTGGAAGTCAAAAAAATTTACCTTTTTTTTTAAAAAAAACTCTTTTTCTGTATAAAACACAGATAAATGTAAGTTTTATAAACAGGTATTTAGTGTATCTTCGATATTAAAATTTAACCGGAGAGGAAGATTAAGAAAAAAATACATCCAAAAAGTTCCTTTGGAGGCAATATTGTAAATACAGTTGAGAAACACTGTTCTAGCTATACAAAGCTGAGTCTTCTTAGCTAAGAACAGCTCGGTTCTTAATACATACTTAAGCCTTTTAGGTTCAATACGGAATTTAAACATTTTCTTCAAATATATCTGGGCATTTATTTCCAGGTGGTTTATCTTGACTTAAAATTTAATTTGAGGACGATCTTGTCAGAATTTCTAATTGCAATGGTGTTATGGTGTTTTTTTTTTTAAATTAATGTTATGGTTATTTTTATCTCATTCTCTAGCATTAATATAATCAGGAAATAATGAAAATTTAGCATCACTTTCTAATCTTTATACTTATTATTCTATTTGCTTTAATATGTTCATTCTGTATGTGCTTCACTGATGCAGAAAACCATCTCAGGAACAATAAAGAAATGTATAAAATACTTTAAAAATAATATACACTATATATTATAATATGTGTATTATATATATTTAGTAACTGTACATATAAATATTCATTGAATATTAATATATGCCACAGGCACCCTGAAGTGTTTTTGCTTTACTTTATTTGAAGCACTGAACTCTGAGTTCAGAGGCCATTCTCCTTTTCAGAGAGAAAGATAGACTCCTGGCATTCACAAGGGTTATATCCCAAGATACCTGGAAATTTCCAAATCTGCAAACAATTCTAGTATTTTCTTTAAGAAAAGCACATGCAACAACAATGAGACAACAAAACTGTGGTACAAGATGGGGACACAGGGCATTCAACTGTGTATTTCAACAGAAATGACAAATGATTGTGTTCCCTGATGCAAATCAGCAGACAAGTAGGAACAGCAGTTGTCAGATCCAAGGATCTCCTACATATTAGAATCTTCTTGCAATGTGAGAGAACAAGGCATGAGGCTATTTCTAAAGGAGGTCCACTGATTTAGGCTTAAGAGGGAATTTATTCTTGTGAATGAGCATCCCAAGTAACTAATCACATCCACATTCCCCTGTAACATTGTTCCCAGCAAGCAGCCTGGGGGCGGCATTTAACTGAGACTCTACTGTATTGGGTTTCCCAGGTGGCTCAGATGGTAAAGAATCTGCCCGCAATGCAGGAGACCTGGGTTCAGTCCCTGATTTGGGAAGATCCCCTGGAGGAGGGCATGGCAACCCACTCCAGTATTCTTGCCTGGAGAATTCTATAGAGAGAGGAGCCTGGTGGGCTACAGTCCATGAGTTCGCAAAGAGTCAAACACAACTGAGCAACTAACACTAGTGTATTAGTATAAAGTGGAAAAGAAGTAAAACACTAAATGGACTCACTTTGTGAAACTTCTCAGAGTAAAAGTTTTGACTCGATGCCAAACATCCAGATGAAAACTGAAGAAAAACAAAGACAACTCTCCAGATGTCTTCCTTTAGTAAATATATAGGGATCACTCTTCTTATTCTTTCTTTTTGGGGGAATAACTCAAGCAGCATAAGAAAACAAGGACCAGAGGACATCTTAGGGTCATTAAAGGGCACGCTAACCTCTTACAGGAAACAGCTCACATGACAGTGAATGACCAGGGCAGCATGAGGCGATTACCAAAGCCCCAGATTACTCACCCGTCTCTGCACCTGTGATTTCAGCCCTTTAACTTGTAAAACCTGTATTTCCTCCTCCTGCGAACAGATTGGACTTTCCAGCCTCTTGAATTTGAGCCAGTGGGACATGAGCAGATACCATTCATTCAGAAGTTTGGAATGGCTTGTGCAGTTAGTTAGAATACNGTGATCAATACAAAGAAATAGAGGAAAACAACAGAATGAGAAAGACTAGAGATCTCTTCAAAAAAATTAGAGATACCAAGGGAACATTTCATGCAAAGATTGGCTCAATAAAGGTCAGAAATGGTCTGGACGTAACAGAAGCAGAAGATATTAAGAAGAGGTGGCAAGAATACACAGAAGAACTGTCCAAAAAAATCTTCATGACCCAGATAATCATGATGATGTGATGATTAATCTAGAGCCAGACATCTTGGAATGTGAAGTCCAGTGGTCCTTAGAAAGCATCACTACAAACAAAGCTAGTGGAGGTGATGGAATTCCAGTTGAGCTGTTTCAAATCCTGAAAGATGAAGCTGTGAAAGTGCTGCACTCAATATGCCAGCGAATCTGGAAAACTCAGCAGTGGCCACAGGACTGGAAAAGGTCAGTTTTCATCCCAATTCCAAAGAAAGGCAATGCCAAAGAATGCTCAAACTACCACACAATTGTACTCATCTCACATGCTAGTAAAGTAATGCTCAAATTGCTCCATGCCAGACTTCAGCAATACATGAACCGTGAACTCCCTGATGTTCAATCTGATTTTAGAAAAGGCAGAGGAATCAGAGATCAAATTGCCAACATCCGCTGGATCATGGAAAAAGCAAGAGAGTTCCAGAAAAACATCTACTTCTGCTTTATTGACTATGCCAAAGCCTTTGACTGTGTGGATCACAATAAACTGTGGAAAATTCTGAAAGAGATGGACAAGCAGACCACCTGACCTGCCTCTTAAGAAATCTGTATGCAGGTCAGGAAGCAACAGTTAGAACAGGACATGGAACAACAGACTAGTTCCAAATAGGAAAAGGAGTATGTCAAGGCTGTATATTGTCACCCTACTTATTTAACTTCTATGCAGAGTACATCCTGAGAAACACTGGGCTGGAAGAAACACAAGCTGGAATCAAGATTGCTGGGAGAAATCAAGATTGCATGCAGATGACACCACCCTTATGGCAGAAAGTGAAGAGGAACTACAAAGCCTCTTGAAGAAAGTGAAAGAAGAGAGTGAAAAAGTTGGCTTAAAGCTCAACATTCAGAAAATGAAGATAATGGCATCTGGCCCCATCACTTCATGGGAAAGAGATGGGGAAATAGTAGAAACAGTGTCAAACTTCACTTTTTTGGGCTCCAAAATCACAGCAGATGGTGACTGCAGCCATGAAATTAAAAGATGCTTACTCCTTGGAAGAAAAGTTATGACCAACCTAGGTAGCATATTCAAAAGCAGAGATATTGCTTTGCCGACTAAGGTCTGTCTAGTCAAGGCTATGGTTTTTCCATTAGTCATGTATGGATGTGAGAGTTGGACTGTGAAGAAGACTGAGCGCCAAAGAATTGATGCTTTTGAACTGTGGTGTTGGAGAAGACTCTTGAGAGTCCCTTGGACTGCAAAGAGTTCCAACCAGTCCATTCTGAAGGAGATCAGCCCTGGGATTCCTTTGGAAGGAATGATACTAAAGCTCCAGTACGTTGGCCACCTCATGCAAAGAGTTGACTCATTGGAAAAGACTCTGATGCTGGGAGGGATTGGGGGCAGGAGGAGAAGGGGACGGCCGAGGATGAGATGGCTGGATGGCATCACAGACTCAATGGATGTGAATCTGAGTGAACTCCGAGAGATGGTGATGGACAGGGAGGCCTGGCGTGCTGCGATTCATGGGGTCGCAAAGAGTCGGACACGACGGAGTGACTGAACCTAACTGAACTCATGACACAATGCTGATCTTGGAGATGGATGAGGGAAGTTCATATTTCTTTTGTTAAAAATAGTTATTAATTAGAGGTGAAGTGAATTGAAGTGAAAGTGGCTCAGTCGTGTCTGAAGCTTGGCAACCCCATAGACTGTACACTCCATGTAATTCTCCAGGCCAGAATACTGGAGTGGGTAGCCTTTCCCTTCTCCAGGGGATCTTCCCAACTCAGGGATGGAATGCAGGTCTCCAGCACTGCAGGCAGATTCTTTACCTGCTGAGCCACAAAGCAATTTATCTAAATGTAGCTGCCTTCTCACCACTGCAAACTCCAAATCGCATTCTCTACTCAGCCAGATGCCTGTTGAGACATGGAAGCAATAATTCCATTTGCAGCCTCTGTAGTTTTGAACTGTTGAGGAAGTCATAGGAGGAGAATACAGGATCCTGTCCTCCATGAGTTGGCAGAAATATGGTTAGCAGCATCAGAGAACAGAACCCAGGACAGAGGTTAGTGTAGCCCAGGACTTGGGGATTCTTTTGACCCAAAGAGGCAATATTATATCTGCGCCAAACCACAGACATGCCAAGCCTATCTGAATTCCTAAATTTCAACAGTGAATCAAACAGATACAAAGAATAATCTCTGTCCTTTAGATATTGAAGGGGCAGGGAGAGTTTAGAACTTACTATCCTGACAGCTGGCCTTAAAACACATGAACATGTGAAAATTACCCTCTTGTCTTTTTATCATTACCAGAATACCTGATACTAAAAATGGTCAAACAACCAGACTATTAGACTAAATGACCTGAGGACCTGTGTCAACACCTGAACATAAAGGAAAGAACAAGAGGATCCTATTGATTTAAAAGAAATTAAATAACTTCTTTTTTAAATTAAAATATGATTTTGCAGTTAAAAATATAATTTGATAAATATGTATCAAACTTAATGACTCGCAAGATCAAACATAGGATAAAAAAACCACCCCTCAAATACATGCTACTGCTGCTGCTAAGTCGCTTCAGTCGTGTCCAATTCTCTGAGACCCATAGATGGCAGCTCACCAGGTTCCTCCATCCGTGGGATTTACCAGGCAAGAGTACTGGAACGGGGTGCCTTTGCCGTCTCTGCCCAAATACACAAACCTCCACAATAGATAAAAGATTCAGTTCAGTTCAGTTCATTTGCTCAGTCATGTACAACTCTGCGACGCCATGGACTGTAGCACACCAGGCTTCCCTGTCTATCACCAACTCCCGCAGCTTGCTCAAATTCATGTCCATTGAGCAGGTGATGCCATCCAACCATCTCATCCTTTGTTTTTTTTTCCTTCAATTTAAAATAATTTATAATTTTTACTTTTTAAAAACATCCTTTCCTATTGATCACATAATATTTCCATCACAAACATTTTAGTTTTCATCTCTAAAAGTTTGAAATCTCTATCACTTCAATTTTCTTGACTATTAATTCTAATATCTGTGATCATTCTTGATTGACTTTTTATTTTTTATTTGAATTTTGGTGTGTGTTATTGTGTTATTTTATATTCTAGCAAATTTAAACTGAGCCCCAGTCATTATGATTGCTTTTAGTGCCATATCAAAAAAAATTGCATAACTCAAGGTCACAATCATTTCCTCCCACTTTTAAGAGTATTTATAGATTTATTATTTTTTTAATTTTGTTTTATTTTACTTTATTTTACTTTACAATACTGTATTGGTTTTGCCATACACTGTAGTTAGATTCATAATTGATTAGGATTTCGATTGTGCATATGATGCAAAATATCAGTTATGGTTTTTCTTCTTTTGAATGTTTAATTTTCCCCTGCCATCTTGGAAGACTATTCTTTCTCCATCAAATGTCTTTGTAACTTTGCAATAAATATTTAATAAACATTTTAATGTCCTTGTCTGCTAATTCTAAAATCTGAGTCAACTCTTGAATGGTTTTAACTGATTCATTATCTTCCTCATTAAAAGTCATTTTTTTATTATTATTATTAGTTGGGTTTTTTTTTTGGCTTTACTTACAATTTCAGTTGGATGTCAGCTATTGTGAGTCAGAAAGACCCCCTGCAGAATGCACTAGTTACCCACTCCAGTATTCTTGCCTGGAGAATCCAATGGACAGAGGAGTCTGATGGGCTACAGTCCATGGGGTCACAAAGAGTCAGACATGACTGAGTGACTAACACTTTCACTTTCATTGTGAGTTTTAACTTGGTGGGCACTTCCTATTTTGGTTTTCTGAAAATGTCATTATGCTTTGTTCTAGGAGTAGTTAAGTTACTTCAAACTAGCTTGATGTCTTCAGGTCTTTTTCTTTTTTTAAGAATTAGGCAAATTTGGGGATTTAGAAAAATCCAGGCAGATTTGGAGCACTGCTTTTTCTAGATCTAACCACCCCACAACTCTGAGGCAAGGGCCTTGTGTATAGTCTATATGATGTCTAATAATTATTGAGGTCTTCCAGTCTGACTGGTGGGGATAGGTTTTATTTTTAATCCTGTGTGAGTGTCAGACAACGTTTTCAATAATCTCTGAGGGTGAATCTTCCCTCAGTAGTTGATATTTAACATATAGGTCAGTCTTGTTCAATCCACAGTTGAAAACTTGAGGGAAACCCTCTGTAAAACTCTGGAGTCCTCTGCTATGAACCTCTGTCCTCCCGGTAATTTGACCTGCTAACTCTCATGACACTGGTCTCCATCATTTCTCTGCTCTATCAGCTCAGTTCAGGGAATCCAGCATTCTGCTCTGGGTTCCCATCTTATGTGCCATCCTGCAAACTCCCTGAAGGCTTTAACCTGGGAAATCATAGATATATTTCAGTCTGGAGGAGGAAATAAAAACCCACTCCACTATTTTTGCCTGAAAAATTCCATGGACACAAGAGCCTGATGGGCTACAGTCCGTGAGATCCCAAAGAGTCAGAAAGGACTGCTGCTGCTCCTGCTGCTAAGTCGCTACAGTCGTGTCCAACTCTGTGCGACCTCACAGACAGTTGTGTGAGTGTCAGACAACGTTTTCAATAATCTCTGAGGGTGAATCTTCCCTCAGTAGTTGATATTTAACATATAGGTCAGTCTTGTTCAATCCACAGTTGAAAACTTGAGGGAAACCCTCTGTAAAACTCTGGAGTCCTCTGCTATGAACCTCTGTCCTCCCGGTAATTTGACCTGCTAACTCTCATGACACTGGTCTCCATCATTTCTCTGCTCTATCAGCTCAGTTCAGGGAATCCAGCATTCTGCTCTGGGTTCCCATCTTATGTGCCATCCTGCAAACTCCCTGAAGGCTTTAACCTGGGAAATCATAGATATATTTCAGTCTGGAGGAGGAAATAAAAACCCACTCCACTATTTTTGCCTGAAAAATTCCATGGACACAAGAGCCTGATGGGCTACAGTCCGTGAGATCCCAAAGAGTCAGAAAGGACTGCTGCTGCTCCTGCTGCTAAGTCGCTACAGTCGTGTCCAACTCTGTGCGACCTCACAGACAGCAGCTCACCAGGCTCCCTCGTCCCTGGGATTCTCCAGGCAAGAACACTGGAGTGGGTTGCCATTTCCTTCAAGTGAAGTTGTTGCTGCTGCTGCTGCTGCTAAGTCGCTTCAGTCGTGTCCGACTCTGTGCGACCCCATAGATGGCAGCCCACCAGGCTTTCCCGTCCCTGGGATTCTCCAGGCAAGAACACTGGAGTGGGTTGCCATTTCCTTCTCCAATGCATGAAAGTGAAAAGTGAAAGTGAAGTCGCTCAGTCGTGTCCGACTCTAGCGACCCCATGGATTGCAGACTACCAGGCTCCTCCGTCCATGGGATTTTCCAGGCAAGAGTACTGGAGTGGGGTGCCATTGCCTTCTCCTGTGAAGCTGTTTAGTCGTGTCCAACTCTTTGCAACCCCATGGACTGCAGCCTACCAGGCTCCTCCGGCCATGGGATTGTCCAGGCAAGAGTACTGGAGTGGGGTGCCATCGCCTTCTCTGCAGAGAAGACTGAGCATATATATATTGTGTCCATCATGTTAGGCATCGGTCTGCTTCACTGACTTGTTTCCACAGTTGTAACAATCTTTATTCCATATAATTAGTCTAGTTTTTGTTTGTTTGTTTTTTTCTAGTTGACTTTGGTGGGAAGGTAACTCTTGTCTCTGAAACTCAGTTTTGATGACAAGAAAAACATGATATTTTCCTCATAATATTAATACAATTCAGGACAAGGATGAATGGAAATTGTTGAAATAGAAACAATAAAAAGATAATTAAGCTGATAATTTTTTTGTTTTACAGAAAAAGTGAATCTAGCAGGGAAGGTACTTTTATGGAAGTAAGTTTGTTTTTTCTTTAACTTATGACAGTTTCTTGGACTTAATCTGGCATCCTCTCACCTATTTTATATTTTTCACGAATATTCATGTCAATACAATGAATACAGTGTTTATGATCTAGAATATGTGCTTCACTGTACTATAAGTTACTCTTTCAAGGGCATTTAACTATAACCTGATAAAGATCAACATTGTATCTTATTCATTTATTTGTTTCCAACATTATATCTTCATAAATTTGTTTAATGCCACCAACATTCCTATTTAATCAACATGTATGTTTCGAACATACTACGAAGAAATGTGACGTCTACTCACACTGTAGAAAAGATAAACTATTTATTATTTGTACTGCTTTAATTGTTATGACAGCATGGGCAAAGATTTAAGAAAACTATACAGCAGCCTGGTTTTCTATCTGTGGTTTTGCAGTGAAGTCAGAAGCATGTGGAGAAAGAAAATTTCCTTAAGCAAATTCCAGTAAATTTTCATTCCATGCCTTAACATTTCTAGAAAAAGGTATATCAATTTTCAGGATAGATTTATTGGCATTTTAGATTACAGAAATCTCCACAATATGTGAATGCCCCTCACTAAAATTCTTGCCACACATTCTTCCCAGCCTTTTAGTTTATTGTTTATTCCCTCTTATAATTTTCCTTATCGTGAAATTCCAGGAATGAAAGAAAATTTTATAACCTGGAATTCCTGGCGCTTTCTCAAGCATCTTATTCCACAGTTCATATTTAACATTTGGCCTTTAAATTTCCAGTGTATTTTGGGAGATATATGAAACCTTTAAAAGAGCAAATCATGCTTCATGTAACCAAGGAAGTGACTTCAGTGGGTTAACATATTGAAGCCAGATTATCAAGAGCATTTTATACTGAGTTAAGACAACTGACAATTATCCTGGACACGCTGCAGGATCAAAGCACTTACAAGCATAAAAACAGATCTGTGACTATAAAAAGCATATGTTATTATGATGTTAGAGACATTTCTTGCAGCAAAAGCAGAGGTGAATGGAAAGAACAGAGTCTGCAGCTATGCAGAAAAGTCTATAAGAAGAAATGTGAGCTTCATTGGAAAGACTGGTGTTGAAGCTGAAACTCCAGTATTTTCGCCACTTGATGGGAAGAATTGACTCATTGGAAAAGACCCTGATGCTGGGAAAGATTGAAGTGGGGAGGAGAAGGGGATGACAGAGGATGAGATGGTTGGATGGCATCACCGACTCAATGGACACGAGTTTGAGTAAGCTCCAGGAGTTGGTGATGGACAGGGAAGCTGGGTGTGCTGCAGCCATGGGGTCTCAAAGAGTCAGACATGAATGAGCAACTGAACTGACTGAACTGAGCTGTAAAACTTGAAAATTCTCTTAATTCTGAATTATATCATAGTAGGAAGTATTGTTTAAACTCTAGCTTCCAAAGGCAGACTTGGGAAGGTCACAAATTAACTGAAGTGTTAATTTTTTTGCTACAAACATAAACAGTGCCCAAAGACGTTCTATGCCCTCTCCCTCCTGTTTGGACAGATGTTGAAAGCAATTGTCTCTAAAATATTAGTTAGCCTTAGAAAAAGAAGGATATATTGTCATCTGCCAAAAAAAAAAAAAAAAGGATAAACCTGAAAGACATCATGCTAAGTAAAATAAGCCAGATAGAGGAAACGAATTTTGCATGGTATTTTATACTTATATAAAGAAGGTGAAAAAAGTCAGATTCACAAAAACAGTAGAATGGTGGTAACCAGGGGCTAAAAGTTTGGGAAAACAGGGAGAAGCTGATGAAGAGGTAAGGGCTTTCACTTATAAGATAAATAATGTTTGAGGGTCAAATATATAACATGTTGAATATAGTTGGTAATACTGTATTATGTAATTGACATTTGCTAAGATAAAAACTGTGTTCTCATACACAAAAGCTATATGTGTGAGTAGGTGTATGTGTTAATTAAATCAGTTATGAGAATCCTTTCACAATGTATAACAAAATATACTTTAAATACATTGCAATTTTAATGGTTAATTATACTTAATAAAGCTGAAAAAATAACAGTACACTTGAATTTAAAGTACAGTTATTTGACTTCAAAATCTTGCATTGTCTTATTTTTTCCAACTTTATTCAGATATAATTGACAAATTAAAAATCATATATATGTAAGGCATACAATGTAATGATTTAATGTGCATATTTTAATCAAATGGTTACCACAATCAACTTAATTACCATATCCATCACCTCATATAGTTACATTTTTTTTAGTACCCTTGCAATATATTGTAGTGGTCATGTATGGATGTGAGAGTTGGACTGTGAGAAAGCTGAGCACCAAAGAATTGATGCTTTTGAACTGTGGTGTTGGAGAAGACCCTTGAGAGTCCCTTGGACTGCAAGGAGATCCAACCAGTCCATCCTAAAGGAGATCAGTCCTGGGTGTTCATTGGAAGGACTGATGCTGAAGCTGAAACTCCAATACTTTGTCCACCTCATGCAAAGAGCTGACTCATTGGAAAAGACTCTGATGCTGGGAGGGATTGGGGGCAGGAGGAGAAGGAGACGACAGAGGATGAGATGGCTAGATGGTATCACTGACTCGATGGGCATGAGTTGGAGTGAACTCCGGGAGTTGGTGATGGACAGGGAAACCTGGCGTGCTGCAATTCATGGGGTCACAAAGAGTTGGACAAGACTGAGTAAATGAACTGAACTGAACTGAATATATTGCAATATATTTGTGAGTTTGGGAAGAAAACAATATGCATTTACTTGGGAAATTATGCAGAACAATTATGTGTAATCTTCTGAGTTGCTGCAGTTCAAATGTCAATAAAATTTTCTGTTTTGATTCTCCTTAAAGAGACCACTTTATCAAAATCCCCACAAGTTAACCTAGGCTTAGAGACATTTCATTGTAACATTAGAACATCAACATTAAAGAGAAAATATTTTAAAAAGCCTTTCAATTAGAAAATAAATATCTCCCCCAAAGTTGTTTGTTGTTGAGTCTGTGTAAAGTAATATATATACACAATACACTGCTATATTCATATGCATGCTACTTTTTCTTTTACATTATATGTTCTATTTTAAAATAATATTTTATGCTTTTTGTTTATGCTTTTTTCTTTTTGCTGTCAATTTTTCCATTAGACATAAGAATAATAGCAGCATCATTATGTTGCTGTTGTTTTGTTTTGGGTTTTTAGTTCTAGTTGTATATTACAAATTATCAGAGCTTTAATCAAAGGCAGTTTGATGAAACTACATAAAACCTTGCCCAAACCGACTTTACAGCTTTCAAGATTCTGTTCTGTTACCCATACCTTAAGTCATGCTGAATCTTTTTTTCTACACCAATATTTCTGTAATAGTAGGTCATGGTTTTCCCCAGATCTTCACCTGAAAACTGATACAAATACAGAATTTTATCAGATGAGTCATTGATTTTTCTAACAAGGGCCTTTCTTCTTCCTAATGCTGGTCCTAAAGGCCTTATGCAAATGAAAATACTTCTTGAATTTATGTGTCTCTAAAATGCTTCTGTCAATGGCAGAGAAGACATAGCTACACTATCCAAAGATCATATTCCCGCTTATTTAATTTGAACTCTTGGGGAAGCTTATTTAGTTTACTATGATGAATGAATCAGTCCCCCAAAATCTTATGGTAATAGGCATTATGATTGATATCCCCAGCTTTATGACACAGTTTCGCATATATGTGATTCCAGAACAAAATATACACTGCTAACATGAGCAGGCCTAGGCATCTAAGAGATCTCAGTAGTCTGCAGCAGAGATGATTGTAATGCAAATAGTTCAGAATTCTCAAGAAGTTTCCTCTCATCTATTTTCCTTTAAGGATTTTCTGGCCAGTAAACTGTATACTGCATATTGAAGTTCATTTAATTGGCAATTTGTATAATAATCTAAAATCCTTTGTATATTATATTTGATCAGTTTCATGTTACAACTCACTATAATTTGTGCTAATATTGTCCAGTCCAATAATCCCTAAGATAATAAAAAGAGAACTAAATAGTTGTTGTCCTCACAGGCATATTTGATTTAAGTCACTGTACTCACTCTAAGACTTTGTGAAAGCCATGGGTATAAACCTTTTTTTAGATCATGTTTAGCTAGGAGATAATAAAAAAGAAAAGACACACAGAATCAGTTTAGAGATGTTAAAGATTCCTAAACAGCCCTTATACCTGAAAAACAGTCATTAGCTAGCATCACTCCATCTTTCTTAATCTTAAACTAAAAATCGAGCCTGAGACCTTTCAGAAGTATTATACACTGAGCCAAGGCTCAACCTCATGTGCACAACCTTCTAAACCCACCTTTCAGTGTGGTTGTCATGAGATTCTACTCTAGATTCATCTCTGCAAAAACAGACTCAGAAATAGAGCCCAAATTCTAGCATCAGCATAGAAATGAATGCCCAGTATAATATGGGAGGACGGGGGCATCTTTCTGTCACCACTTCACTAACGGGCATGAACTACTTGAGTAAATGCTGTCAGAAGCCAGTTCAGATGCCTTTCCAATAAGAACAGTCACAGTGATTCTTTGCCTGTTCTCCATATCTATTACTGTTATAAATGTGATTGGTAAGATTTCAATAAGATATTCAGGTTGTACTGCTGGCAGATAAACAGCATAAATGGAATGCACAGGGAGATTGCACACCCAGCTTGATGGCATAGATAAACCAAGTGGTCTAGAAAATAGGAATTTGTAAAGGCAGTTTCAGAGGAATTGACAGAGGCAGTTTTTGTATCGTGTTCCAATAGGTCAGACTGAACAAAAATAAACATTTGCAAACGGAGCAAAGGTGAAAGAGTAGGTGAGGGCCTGGGGCGGATGACTAACATATTTGAATGCCATTTGGGAATCAAAGCCGCAGGAAATGCTCTTCCGGGCCATATTTGTCCATAGCCTCCACCTCAAGGTTCAAAAGCGATTTTCAATCACTTTCCTGAGCAGAGCTGAGATATAGAGATTTTGCACAGACTGAGATGAATGACTGACCACCATGGCAGCAGTCAGTCAAAAAAAAAGAGGAAAAAGATAAAGTCAAAATTGATGGTCTTCAATTTAACATTCCTAAATTATAAAGAAAATTGAATATGGGATCATTAGGATCAAGGCAGGTACTGGCAGATATGAGAAAGTCAATTAAACTAAAAATAGTTCATGAGATTTTGTTCATCTTGGTGTCTAATATTACAGTAGACTGTAAAGAAACTAGACAGTCCCCAGTATTTTAATTAATTTTGGTAAGCTTTCCCAAAAGTTCTACTGGGAAAAAAAAAAATCAGAAACAAAAAACATGGCAAGTTTGAATACTTCGAGAATAGTTTGTGAACCAGATTTATTTTATTTTCATCTCCATTTGTATTTCTAGAATTCAGAGTTTCTTGTTCCAGTGGGAAAATACATATCAGTACATGGACATAAGGCCAACTGCACTGTGAAAATTAGTATTTGCTTTCAAGTCCGTTCTACCCACCCACCCCCACCTTGAAATTGTGACTTACGGCAATCTCCTTTGCCTTAATGAGAATGAGACAAACTCCCAGAAGGAAACACTCATCTGAGCCAAACACAATCATGAGCTGGAGAGAAACAGCCAGTTATCCTCAGCAGCTCTTATCCAAGATGATATCCTAAGTTATCCCTCTCGTAACTATGTTTCAAGTTATTGTGTAACTTGTGCACAGTGTAAGATTTTATCATTCACATAACCTGAAAAACATTTCCAGACCCCTTCCTTACCTTCACTTATCAGACTCTTCTTGCCAACTAGGCCCAGCTTACATATCTCAGGGAGATGGCGGGTTATTGAATGAAAAAAAAAAAAAAAAAAAACTAACTCAAGAAGTTCTTTTAATAAGTAGTGAGTTTCTGTTTCACTCTATTTCTTTGAGACTCTGAGATCCAAATTGGTAGATTCATTCTTGATAGAACTGGAATTTGCTAAATTATTTCTCTGTGTTATATCAGCTGCTCTTATAAGCATATTTGTTTAACAGCTTCTTGCTGCTTATAATTTTTCCCCAGTGCTCTCTTTACCTAGACAGATGCCTCTAGACAAGTGATATGCTGATTGGCACCAGATACTCTGGCTGGCTAGACTGAGGTTGCCAAGAAGCAGTGTCTTACATACATTTATATTATAGAGCTAATAAGTACACAGAACATTAGCCTACTTAGTCTGCCATTAACAGTTTCATTTTGCCTCATCATTTACGAACTTAATGAGTTCTCTAAAATCTTACTAGGTGCAGCGTTACTAAATTAGGCTATCTACCTTTCTGAAGATGTCCATTCACTGAGAAAAGTGTGCACTACTTTGTATTCACAAATGGAATTTTCCATGTGTACTTGACCAGACTTATAGAGATCCCTGCTAGAAAAATAGTCAAGTGAATAAAGCAAATTAAATAGTAAATCTTTCAGAAATGTTTCACAGCTTCACCTGGACCATTTCTAATTTTAAAATACAAATAAATTGCTGCACCTTTGCCAACAAACTAACCCTTATATTAAAAAAAAAAAGACCACTTTTCACCCTTGTTTTCATTAGTCCATCTCTTTGGGACCAAGGTCTTTTTTTATCCCCCTTTTTTTTCGTTTTCTTTTTTTCTTTTTTCTGGATAATCTAGCTTTTTAACAAACCAAGATCTCTTGAAATCACAGAATATCAATGGCAAGAGGACAGATAGCACTAGTCGGTGCATAACCATTTTATGAGGAAAATTTCTAGCTCTGGGAACAGAGTTGTGGGAACATGTGTGCATGTTCAGCCACTCAGTTGTGTTCAGTCAACTCTTTGTGACCCCATGGACTGTAGCCCACCAGGCTCCTCTTTCCACAGGATTTTCCAGGCAAGAGTACTGGAGCGGGTTGCCATTTACTACTCCAGGAGATCTTCCCGACCCAGGGATCAAACCTGGGTCTCCCACATTGTAGACACGCATCTCTTGTGTGCCTTGCATTGCCAGATGGATTCTTTATTACTGCACCAGTTGGGAAGCACTGATCCAGTCATACTAACAAAATGATTGTTTTTTTGAACAATCTTCTTTCAAACGATATTTTCTGCAACTTGATTTATGCCACTGAGACTTAGCATTTCTCAAATAATAATTGCTTATAATATGCCTTCAATATGGATATTAAGCTATTTATAATCATACTAAGTGTAGAACTGCATCTAGAAGGACTTTCCTGTCTAAATGTCCCTTTAAAGTGGAGAATCAATGCGACATAATTTTGCTTACCCAATCCTATTACTCAGTTTTCACTAAAATAACACTGCATTACAAGACAGCCTAAACCATCCTGTTTTCCTTTTCACTTGTCTGTGGATTGGATGGGGAAGCTCTGTTCCACACCTAGAGTCCGTTGGCATTGGTTCCGACATTGAGTTCCATTTAGATATGCTCCATACTTCTCTGCATTGTCTTTGGATCAGCAACTAGCTAGTGCACACCCTTCTCATGGTGCTCACAGAAGTGCAAAGGAACAGGCAGAAACATGAACAGCCTCTTGAAGACTTGGCTTAGAAGTAGTATGACTGCAATTTCTTTACTAATTTCATTGACCAAACAAATCACATTGCTGAATCAATGACAATGGATGCGAAATACACTCTGCACAGATCTTATCTTGCATGGAAACAAAACTTACTTTATGATGCTGCTGCTGCTAGGTCACTTCAGTCGTGTCCAACTCTGTGCGACCCCATAGACAGCAGACCCCATAGAACCCCAGGCTCCCCGATCCCTGGGATTCTCCAGGCAAGAACACTAGAGTGGGTTGCCATTTCCTTCTCCAACGCATGAAAGTGAAAAGTGAAAGTGAATTCGCTCAGTCGTGTCCGACTCTTTGCAACCCCATGGACTGCAGCCTTCCAGGCTCCTCCGTCCATGGGATTTTCCAGGCAAAAGCACTGGAGTGTGGTGCCATTGCCTTCTCTGACCTTATGCTAGGAGTGAACAAATAAAGAAAATGAATCTAATCTGCCATGGCAAACTTAAATACTGGAAACTAGGCTTAAAAACATGCTGTGGCCTTGCAAAAGGCCCTGTACTGTGGAATTCATAGCAGGAGACAATATTTAGCGAGACTTCATATACAATCTAGGGATATGTCGCCAATAAAGAATAGAAAGGAACAGCTGCTGCTGCTGCTAAGTCGTTTCAGTCGTGTCCAACTCTGTGAGACCCCATAGACGGCAGCCCCCGAGGCTCCCCTGCCCCTGGGGTTCTCCAGGCATGAACACTGGAGTGGGTTGCCATTTCCTTCTCCAATGCATGAAAGTGAAAAGTGAAAGTGAAGTCGCTCAGTCGTGTCTGACTCTTTGCGACCCCATGGACTGCAGCTTACCAGTCTCCATCCACAGGATTTTCCAGGCAAGAATACTGGAGTGGGGTGCATTGCCTTCAGTTGTCGTAATTGAAATGTGGGCTCCCTTGAGGCAAAGAGTATCATGACAACATCAAGAGCGGAAGATGTATGTCCCAGCCCATGTGATCATGGCAAATTCTTCCTGTCTCAGACATCGTATTCTATTTAGGCGCTCAATGGATTGGTCGATGACCACCCACAGAAGGCAAACTGCTTCACTGAGTCCTCCGATTCAAACACTAATATTATCTGAAAACATCTTCACAGACATGCCCAGGAATAACATTTAGCCAAATATCTGGGCACTTTATCATACAGAGTTGGCACATAAAATTTACCATCACATCAGTTTCATTTTTTAACACACAAAGTGACTTGGGTATCTCATTTCCTTTTTATTAAGAAAAAAATAAAAAATTCTCTAAAAGAGATTGTCTTGGTTTCTTGACATATTGCTTACATATAAAGCCATCTGTCATACACACAAGCATGCAGTATATTTAATATGGTTTAGTTAATAATACTTCTGTTTTAATATTTATGTGTTTATTAATATTTTTCATTGAAGTCTAACAATTCTGAATTTCTTAGACTTTTATGGCTTTTATTTAAATTTCCTAATATTTTAACAAGTAGTGATTCATGATGGTCGTTTCTACATACCTGTCTTAGATACTGTTACTCATCTTTAATTTTATGTTTTCAGACTTTTCTTCCTTTTCTCACCAATCATTTTTTCCCTTTATTTATCTGAATTGATAAAATCAGTCATCACATTTTTCATATTGTATATTCCTGTATATGAAAGTCTTTTTAGGACTATTTATTTTGTTATTTGCCTATTTTTAATCTGTATCACAGAATTTAAATTATTATAGTTTTAGAGTACTTTTACCTGACAGTCTAGACTCAACTGCTCCTACTTACTGCTATTCATTAATATTTACATTTAAACTTTAAAAACTCCTTGCATAATTCCAGAGGGAAAAAAATCAGATGCCATTTTTATTCAAATTGCTTTAAATTTTTACATTAACTTGGAGATATTTTATGATGCTGAGCTTCTCACTTCAAGAACACAGCATAATTTCTCATTTGTTCACATTTGCAACTGAGTCTTTCACAAGTGCTATGAGATTTCTTTTCTATTTTGGACACATTAAAGCAATCCTTTGAAATTTTATGTATTTTGTTTATATATATAAAGTCTATGTCTGTATACTAACATTGTATCTTACTATTTAAGAATTTTGTTATTGCTTACAATAGTTTTTCATCTGATTATTTTATCTGCCATTCACTTGAAAGTTCCTGTCTACTCATGTCAACAGATACATCTGATTAAATATTAAACACTCATGATGATTATAAGCATTTCTCTTTGTTCAAAGAATATGTCTACTGTTTTCTAGACAGGGACAAGAGTGGATTGGAGCTATTTATGTATATTTATATTCATGAAAAAAGTTGTTAAAGAGGAATCTATTTATCTATTGTATCATTTGTTGTTCTTGTCATATATGAAGATGTGTGTGTGTGTATGTCTAGTCTCTAAGTCATGTCCAACTCTTTGCAACTCCATGGACTATAGCCTGCCAGGATCCTCTGTGCATGAGATTTCCTAGGAAAGATTACCGGAGTAGGTTGCCACTTCCTGCTCTCTAGCTAGTCGATAAATAATTTTTTTAATTTTTAGAAAAGAAATAATTGACTGTATTAATGTTAAACAGTTTCTCAAATATTATAATACATGTATATTTTTTCAAGTAGTTTCACTTAAGTTTGATGTATTACTTTTTTATAATGACACGATTTTGTTTGCAAATATTTGCTTAGGGATTCTGCAACAATATTTATGTGAGTTCATTTGATGTTTCCTTAATATCTGTAAGCTATTGGATAAAGACTTCTTTTGGGACAAGGGCTTCCCTTGCAGCTCAGCTGGTAAAGAATCCCCTTGCAATGCAGGAGATTCCTGTTCAATTCCTGTGTCAGAAGATCCACTGGAGAAGCAATAGGCTAGTCCAGTATACTTGTGCTTCTCTGGTGGCTCACCTGATAATGAATCTGCTGCAATGTGGGAGACCTAGGTTCGATCCCTGGGTTGAGAAGATCCCCTGGAGAAGGGAAAGGCTACCCACTCCAGTATTCTGACCTGGAGAATTCCATGGACTCTATAGTCCATGGGATTGCAAAGAGTCGGACAGGACTTTGTGACCATCACTTCACTTCCAGTTCAATTCGTGGGTGTGAAGATCCGCTGGAGAAGGGATAGGCAGCCCACTCGTATTCTAAGGCTTCCCTGATAGCTCAGCTGGTGAAGGAACTACTTGCCATGTGGGAGACCAGAGTTCAATCCCTGGGTTGGGAAGGTCCCCTGGAGAAGGACATGGCAACTCACTCCAGTATCCTGGCTTGGAGAATTCCATGGACTATATAGTTCATAGGGTTGCAAAGAGTTGGACACAACTGAGCAACTGTCACTTCACTTCTTAGAGTCTAATACAAGATGTTTTCATTATTACTGTTTTTTGGAAATCATGCTTCTCAGCTTGTAGTTCCTCATGGATCTGAGATTTTTCTACATGGCTTTCGGTTTGTTTTCTGCAGAGGTTTCAAATTGTAAAACAAAAGTAACTATTGCTTCTAAATTTATGCTTCTTGAAAATAATACAAAATAGTTTTGTATGCATCATTTCTAGTTTGGGGAACTTACTGAGATTTTTCTGGGGGGTAAATATATAATCCATCTTCATGAATAATACATGGGTCCTTGAAAAGATGTACTTTGTTTCATTCCACATTTTAAATTTATTATTAACATTTGAAAATTTTTATTGAGAAAATAAAATACACAGGTAACACAATATAGGAAACAGATATATAGCTTAATAAATAATACTAACATCCATGATCCACTTTCCCACAGACATTCAGGGAGTAGCTTCTTGAGGTTCCAGTGGGCATGTCTTCCTGAGAAGAGACTCAGACGATGGAGGTTATTGAGACCAGCTACACTTTCCAATGCTGAGGTTGGTCTTCACCATCTACTATCACTTATCCTCTCCCTCTCCACTTTTCATTCTAACCCCACTGCAGCTCTTCCTGCCCCTGCATGTGGTCTTGGGTGTGCAGTTTCATACTCATCATCTCCATCTTTCATTATTGACTCTAGATTCCAAGTGAAGGCTCTCATATGTCCCCAAAGGAGCAAGCACAACAGCACAGTTGTGTCTCATTTTCCTTCCTCTGTTCCCCTCTCTTTCTGCATGATTTATTTCTTAGTGGCCCCTGTGGAGAATTCTTGGTGGCTAGGCAGTAAGGAATCTACCTGCAAAGCAGGAAACTTGAGTTTGATCCCTGGGTGAGGAAATTCCCTGGAGAAGGAAATGGCAACCCACTCCAGTATTCTTGCCTGGGAAATCCCATGGACAGGGTAGCCTGGCGGGCTACAGTCCATGGGTCACAAAGAGCTGGACACAACATAGCAACTAAACCACAACCACAACAGTAGCCCTTTTTTTTTTAATGAAATAATTAAGTTGATTAGATTACTTAATCATCCTTTCCTACCAATATGCATTACTGCATTCTTGAGCTTTACATGGGTTATTTTTGAATTGGTTTATTAAAGGATGTTTTTCAAGATGATATTCCTATGATAAACCTTCTAAAGCTTTGTACTCCCAGGGAAATCTTGACTGTGCTCTCTCCTTTAAATGTTATTTATAATAATGGTTCTAAAATTACAGAATTAACTTTGCTTTCAATACTTTGAAAACTGACTTCATTGTCTCCTTATAGCAAACTGAGTTGTTTCTAATTATCTACTTTGTATCTTTTCTCTCAGAATCTATTGAATTTTCTTATTGCCACAGATGTCCTTACATTTTATCATATTTCTAGATGTTTTGTACTCTCCTGTTTGGCAATTAGTGTAGCATTTTACATAACCTTCAGTAGGTTCTCTTTTTTTTTTTTTAGATTTCTTGATCCTTGCTAATGTTTATAACATTTTTGAGTTTATAGCTCTCCGAGTATTTCATATCTTCATGATAAATCACTTTTTTTCTTTTTATTATTTTCTTTTTTAAAATTTTAATCTTTCTAACACCAAAAGCATTTTGTATTGGGGTATAACTGATTAACAATGCTGTGATAGTTTCAGGTGAACAGCAAAGGGACTCAGCCATATATATGGATATACCCACTCTCCCCCAAACCTCCTTCTCATCCAGACTGACACAGAACATTGAGCAGAGCTCCATGGGCTATATAGTAGGTCTTTGTTGGTTATCCATTTAAAATGCAGCAGTGTGTACAAATGAACTTACTTACAGAACTTAGACTCACAGACTTAGAAAATGAACTTATGCTTAAGGAGAGATAGTTAGACTTATGAGCAATCATTTATCTGACCAAACAAATCATGTCATTATTTGTGGGGGAAAAAAGTGAATAAACACAAGAAATGAGTCGAAAATTCTCTCTAGGAAACTCCTCCCCTGAGATTCTCAGTTTAAATGTTGACTATAGTAGAACACATTTTGTTCTTTAATACCAGGACAATGAATACCCTACTCTACCCCACCCATGCAAGAACACACACGACATATGTGGCATTTATATTCCCTGTTGCTGAGGAGATGATTAGCTTACTTCTAGATTTGCATTTTGTTACAGTTGACTGGTTTATAATATCAGATTGTTAGATAACTATTACTCTAGAGAAAAGACTACATCTTAGTTGCTTTAAGTATATAAAACTATCCATGACATAAGTAAATTTAACATAAAGAAAAGTCATAATTTTTATTTTATGAACTAGTCTGTTTATTATTTTCTAGGACTGAAAAATAGGCTTAATACATTTTCAGCCCTTACATAACTGATTCTTTTTTTTTTAATTTCTTCAGCAAATTTTATTTAGTTATTAGGGTTCAGATTTGGCCTTAGTACATATTTAAATGTGAAGAGTATCACATTTTGTAAATAAAATTATAATTCATCCAAACACAATTATTTTGTATCGGTATCAACATGTATCTGCCTCAAGGGCACGATTATAACTCCAGAGACCATGTCCAATATAAAGTCTTTTAAGTAGCTAGACCTATTCATACTAATGTCTAATAAGAGCCATTTCTCTTTAATTTCCACAGAACTTTCAGTTTGGGGCTAACTCACTGGTTTATAACATTAGCAGAACGTAAGCTCAGCAGTTGGCTTGTCCTTCCTACAATCATTGTTGGAATAAATGATAGTGGATATGATTCTAAACAAAAAGAGTGGAATAAGGCATATCTGTGCTGTGTGCTGTCCTAAGTTGCTTTTGTTGTGTCTGACTCTTTGTGATGCTGTGGACTGTAGTTATCCAGGCTCCTCTGTCCATGAGATTTCCCAGCAAGAATACTGGAGTGGGTTGTCAGGCCCTCCTCCAGGGGATCTTCCCAACCCAAGGATCGAATCCACATCTCTTATGTCTCCTGCATTGGCAGGCGAGTTTCTTTACCACTAGTGCCACCTGACAAGGCATATATAGTCAGAATAAAACCAAATAAAATATAAATTTCTCTCTAGCTATTTTTTGACTATTTTTATATGAATATCTAGAGTGGAAAAGGACACACATGAAATATTCAAGCCAAATATCATAAAATTAATGCACTTCCTTCCCTGTAACAAATCTGTAATTTGAACATAAAAAAACTGAAATTCTTGGGTTTATTCTCTATGACAAAGAGAAACATTTTTACTTGGAACTGTAAGCATGAACAGAAATGTACTAAGAATAAAAAAAAATACATCAACTAGAATCCGTGTGTAGAAATAGTAACATCTCCAAATAATGTATTGTAATAAAGAAACTACAGGAATAGTAAGCAAGTAGCATGCAAATGGCATGAATAATTCAACAAATATCAAATGATAATTCTGGATATTCTGAAGGGAAATTAGGAGTAAAGTTTGACACTGTAACTCATTCCATTTTCTTCTTCCTTAGTCATTTTATGACTGTATTTTCTTGTTTACTTTCTACTGTACACTAATATTACAGGTTTATATTCATAACAAAAACAGTTGAGATTAACATGCGTGCTTTTAAAGCAAACATTATGAAATAATCTTTTTCAGGATTGTAGGGAGAAGATTCTACTAGTCTGATTTAGCAGTGAGGATGTCACAATTAAGAAAATAATGTTTTAAGGCAGGCTCTGACGCTGTAAATATGCACCAGCCCCTCATGAGCTTGTAATGAGCTTTGAGACACCCACTGAATCTCAGGACCACAGCAGTGTTGTCTTTAGAATCTAACTGAACAGTTGCTTTTGCTTCTTGGGATTCTAAGGAAGGTTCTAAAATCGAATAGAAATGAGTTTGCAGCTCTATTCATGGGAACAATATGTAACTGTGCACATATATTANAATATATGATTTATGATTTTGAAAACCTGTATTTATTAAATATTAACCTTAAACACCATTCCAAAGATTTCTGAAAGTACATTCAATGTTGATGGATTACCTCAATGGTAGTTCCTTCTTGTTCCCAACATAATACTTCTTTAGATTTTACTTTTTGAGGGCTGTAATAACTACTCTCGGCTTGCATTTCAGTAAGCTATGAAACAATATAAGAAGATTAAGTAAGTCAAATTAGTATTAAATGGCAATAAACTGTCATTATTATGATGAATTGATGGAAACAAGGCCAATTTTTAAGATTCGGGAAATTTAATTATTAAGCAGGAAAACAGGTGCAACAAAAACAGCTGTAACAGATTATCCACGGTATAAAGGTTGAATATGCTAGTCTAGTAAGATCATACAGAGAATATAAATACTTTACTTTTTATTTAACTCCTTTTTGTTAATAATATTGCTTAAAAAGGCAAAAGCTATGTAGCTATAATAGTTCCATACTCATAAAATGGTTTATATATTCTGTGAAACATTTATGCATATTTTAACCTCATTCTATCTTTACTAATTTATTCAATCAGCTTTAGTTCAATCATTTCTAAGATTTCTACCAATCTGCACTTTTAAAGAAAGCTGTGAAGAAACACAGATTCAACAAAACTTTTTTAGTTCTAGGAGGGAAACAGATCCAAGCGCTCTACTTTCAAAGTATGTAATCTCATGGTATGTGCCACGGACTCACTCAAGCATGCAAATACTTACTGAGTGTCTGCTCCATAACAAGGATTAACTTAAATGCTAACAAAACTATATACATATATATGCATGCTCACTTCCCTGAAACTCACAGCATATTATTTCTACAAACTCAAAAATTACATAATTGAAATTATTGTTAAAAGAAACTTTTCTAAACACCATGTGGTACCCTGCCTTGGATCATGTTACAAAAAAGTCATGAAATTAAAGTCTGTAACTTATGGTAATGCACCAACACTGGCTTCCTAGTTTTGACAAATGTACTGTGATAGTGTAAGATATTAATAATATGGAAAACTGGGTAAGAAATGTATGTGAACTCTCTGTACTAAGCATCTTTGCATTTTCCTGAAAATCTAAAAGTATTCCAAAATAAATATATTATTTAAAAAAACAAACATATTCTGCTCATGTTTACTAATAATTCATGCTTACTAATGACTAATAAAGTTGCCTTTATTCTTATGAAATGGATATATTCTTCAAACTTAAATGCAAAATCAAAGATAACATTTTTTTAAAGTACCTTTATGTCATACCAAACTTACTGAACTGAAAAGCTACAATTCTAAGCATGATAACCTCTTGAAAACCTTAGGAATCAATAAATTATTGTCAAATTTTACAACAATAAGTTTTTATATAAGGCTTTATTTCTTGGATGCTCCTAGAACTGGTATACACAATGCTGCTGTTTCAAAGTACAGTTCTATAATCTAAAATGCTTAAGTAAAATTGAATATTTTAGTTGATTGCCTTTCAGCTGTCTACAGTTATTGTAGCAAAAAAGCAATTAATTGATTAAAAGAACTCCAACATTACAAGAACAATTTTCAACATTATTTTTTAAATGCTACGTTTAATTTGGCATGATTTTTGTTGGATTGATATCAACTGTTCAGAATGCTAATGCAGAAACATGACCTTATTTTCTGACCAAACTATGAACCACAAATTAATTCCATACATTCTTCAAACCCAAGCTGAACAATGAATTCTAATGTTTTCCTCCTAAATATCAACATATTTCCCTTAGAGAAACAAAAGTGCTGTAAAGATATATTGACTAATGACAAATAACACCCAAAAAGTCTATAAAAGTTTTGTATATAAAATGTCTATTCTGACTGACTCGATTTATTGAAGATGTAGCTCATATACCCTGTGTGGGGCCTGGACCCTATTCAAGAAGAAGCAGAGAATACCTTAGCCTCAGAGAAGTATGTTGTCTGTTTTAACCTGTCTGTTGGGTAGTATTTGCAGGTAACATGATCTTATATGTATAGAAAATCCTAAAGTAACCACAAACAAATTATTAGAGCTAAAAGCTAGATTAGCAAAGTAGCAGGATAAAAGACCAACACATATAAATTCCTTGTGTTTCAATGCACTAGCAATAAATTATCTGAAAAGGAGACTAAGAACACAATTCCATTTCCAATAACACCAAAAAGATAAAATATCTAGGAAGAAACTTATCTAAGGGGATGAAAGACTGCATGCTGAAAGCTACAAAACACTGCTGAAAAAGATGAAAGAATTTTTGAATAAGTGGAAAGACAATCTATGTTGATAGATTGGAGGTTAATGTGATCAAGATGACAATGCTACCTAAGATGATCGACAGATTCAGTGAAATCCCTGTAGAAGTTTTTCAGAAATAAAAAGGGCAGTCTTTAATTCATACAGAATTTCAAATAAACAATTTGAAATATAAGAACAAAGTTGGAAGTCTCATACCTCCTAATTTCAAAACTTACACAAAGCTAGTATAGTCAAAACAGAGTCATGTTACAATAAGAATAGACAGACTAATGAAATAGAATTTTATATATATATATATATATATAAACCATTTTCTTTTCTTTTTTTTTTGTGGGAACAACTTATTTATTCAGATTGTAATACTGTCTACTTCCTTTTGGAAGACGTGGAAAAGATCAAATGGGATCAAATGTACGAATAATACTAAAAATTCAAATACTTAGGCAGAAATTCCCTCAACCTTTCCACAGGTATTAAAAAAATAAAATGTCAAAACTCATGAGGGACAGAAATCCAAAAGAAAAAAATCTGTTCTGAAAAGGAAGACATCCAACTCGCAGAAATGATGGTTCAGCGGGCGGCAAGACGTTCCTGGTCTTCCTCTAGATCCGGGCAGATCGTTAACTTTTCCAAGTTACAACTGAGTTGCTCTTTCCAGGCTTTTCGAAGCATCTTTAAGTTTTCCTACTAAATCCTGTAATTGTTCCATGTTGCAACTAAAACTAATCTCTGGGTGGGATCGGGAGTCAGTGTTCTCTACATTTAAGGTCACCAAATATGCAGGTCTGTACATCTTATCAAGTTGATTGGTCTTTATCTGATATTCCAAACGCCAAGAAACATCAGTTATATGTGGGAGAGATCTGCCTATACTGATATTCCGTCCAAAACAATTCTATTCTCTCGCTGTCAAATTTACAGTCTTCTAGATAAGTGCTTAGAGTTGATTTGTCAGCTCTTTGCTTTCCAGCCTCCAGTATGTAAGTTGCAGCTGCTGCATGACAATGTTTTAAAACCACTGGGTCAGTATGTTTCAAGTCTGGGTGATCTAACATGGCCTCGTGCGCCTGGGCGTCCAGCAGACTCTGGAAAGCCTCCCGGAGGAGAAGCGTGAAGGTGTTGGAGTCGAAGGAGCCGGGATCGGCCAACGTCTGGAAGCCTTTCTGCACATACTCCGAGAGCNCTGCATGACAATGTTTTAAAACCACTGGGTCAATATGTTTCAAGTCTGGGTGATCTAACACGGCCTCGTCCGCCTGGGCGTCCAGCAGACTCTGGAAAGCCTCCCGGAGGAGAAGTGTGAAGGTGTTGGAGTCGAAGGAGCCGGGATCGGCCAACGTCTGGAAGCCTTTCTGCACATACTCTGAGAGCTCCATTGAGAGCACGCCGTGACTTTCAACACCCCATTTTATTTTCAAAAGGGGCCTAAGACCATACAGTGAAAAATAATAGTTTCTTCAAAATGTGATTCTTGATTAACTGAATTTTGACCTGACAGTGAATGAAGTTGTACTCAGACCCTACACTGTAAATAAAAACTATCTCAAAATGGACCAAAGACCTAAATATACTGGCTGAAATCCTAAAATTCTCAGATGAAACAGAGGAGTAGATCTCCATAACTTTAGATTTAGCATAAACTTTTAGATATTATAAAGAAAGCACATGCCACAAAAGAAAATATAAACAAATTTGGCTTATTAAAAACAAATTTTGTTGCATCAAAGGACATTATCAAGTAAGAGAAAAGACAATCTACAAAGTGGGAGAAAATATTTGCCATCTATAAATCTGAAAAAGGTCTAATATTCAGCATATAAAAATAATTTTTACAACTTAACAGCAACCAATCTGATCAAAAATAGATGAAGTACTTTACTTAAGCAGACATTTCTTTGACACAGATACACAGACAACCAACTAGCACATGAATTGAAACAGATGTTCAAACAAATATTTGGACACAAATGCTCACTGCAGCACTATTGATTATAGCCAAAAGGTGGGACAAAACCAAACGCTCATCAACAGATGAAAGGAAAAGCAAATTGTGTTATATCCATACAGTGGGCTTTCTTGGTGATTCAGTGGTAAAGAATTCATCTGCCAGTGCAGGAGACAGCAGGAGATGCAGAGTCCATGCCCAGTTCAGGAAGATCCCCTGGAGGAGGGCATGACAACCTACTCCAATATTCTTGCTTGGAAAACCCCATGGACAGAGGAGCCTGATGGGTTTCAGTCCTTGGGGTGGCAAAGGATCGGATTGGACTGCGCACACAGCACCTGTATACAATGGAATATCAGTCAGCCATAGAACATGAATTTTGTACTGATACATCCTAAACACGCATGAGCCTTGAAAGCTTATGCTTAGTGAAAGAATCTAGCCACAAAACATTAAATTATATCATTGTATTTTACAAAATATTAAAATAGAATAAACAATGGAGCCCGAAGGTGTATAGGTGTTTGTCAGGGCTTTGCTGGGGCACCGAACAGAACGACTCCTTAGTGAGTGTCGGGTTTTCTGGGCGTGGATGAAAATTATTTGATGCAGGTGGTAGTTGCACAATATTGTGAATATTCTAAATGCTGCTGAATTCTGTATTTTGAAGTGATTATTTTTATCCTATGTAGAATTTATCTCAATAACAAATAAACATATCAAATTTATGTAATTGTCTTCCAAAATTAAATAAACACTTTGGAACCAAACAGTTTCTTCAGCTCTTCAGAGTGGATATGAATGATAGCAGGTAGTATATTTGCAGGATTTCAGAGGTTCTTGTAGTATATCTATAGCTTTAAAATTAATAGGTCTCTGATTGGAGATACTTTGCCATCCATGGCTATCTGTCCCATCATAGTGCTTCTGCTATGTACTTGTAGAGAGAGAGAGTCAGAGAGACAGAGAGGGAGAGAGAAGAGAAATTTTTGCACTGAACTTTCCCCACTAGGTTCCATTTTGTCTTCATGAGACAAAAATGTGAGGAAAATATTTTTTATGTGTAGGGTGTATACATTAGCTAAATTACATTCATTTGAAGAGGCTTTGGGGTTTGTGTTTATTTTTAACCTAAAAATACTTTTTCTGATTTCTCCTATATTTGTCTGTCTACTCTCCCCCTACACACACACACACATCTTTTTTCAATTCTTTTAACAGTAGGTTGATGTAGTGAAAACCTATTGCTTATATTTAAAATCAGAAATTGCATATGAAAGACAGTTATATCATAAAAATTTTCAGACCATTTAGAATGAAAGATAAGTGTTTTTATGACAGAGAGAAAAATGCTTTATTGTTGTAGTATTTTTCCACTCATTTATGAATGAAATGCAATGGTCCTCTGAGAAGTGAGAAAGTAAGTATATATACTAGAATTACAAAGGTGAGGGTAGGTGGTATTAATGTCTAGTATTCAGTAGGATTAATGCTACAATATATAATATTGATTATGATATATAGAGTGGTGATTTAAATGCAAATACAATTGTTATGGACTTTTAAAAATACATAAAGAACAAAACATATTGATTTAGTATCATTATCATTCAATATATATTAAATGATATAGGCAATGATGCCAAAATGGTTAGATTAAAATTGCTGCTGGAGATGCACTATTTCCTGAAGCTTCCTATCTTTCTAATTTAATGGCAGTGGTCATTGAGCTTGTCCAAACATTTGGCAGCTAATTGGGAATGAACCCTCAACTTTGTATCCTAATTTCAGATCTATGACAAGAATTTAATGTTATCATTGCCTTGGAAACAGAAAGCATCCACCAACTATTGTCCCACTGATGCTGAGACAATATATTTTGCTGTTTTAACCTATAGGTTAGACTATCATCATGTCCCTTTTAAGTGGTCTTTTAGGGAAAAAAAGAAAAAGAAAAATGTTGCAAAGGCTCAACTTCAGCAAAATGCTGCTGTCAGAATTTTATTCACACTAAATGGCCTCAGCATGCCACTGCTTTCCTGTGGGAACTGCGACGGCTCCCTGTCAAACACCAAATTGATTTTAAAATTGCTTGGATGGCTTCTGAGGCCGAGCAGTTGGGAGCTGTGTATTTATCTGAGTCGGTGTCAGTGCACGAGACGGGGTTTCTTTCAGTGGGTGTGAGGCATGCTGATGCCATGTTCCAAGCACAGGAGCAGTCAAAGTCTCAGGTTCCACATTTTAGCCTGCACATATGTTGATCAGAGGTGCACAGTCAGTTACACATGTGAAATATTTAGCATATGTGCCTCTAAAGTGAAAAGTCAAAGTGAAGGTCACTCAGTCGTGTCCAACTGTCTGCAATCTCATGGACTATACAGTCCATGGAATTCTCCAGGCCAGAATAGTGGGTAGCCTTTCCCTTCTTCTGGAAATCTTCCTAACCCAAGAATCCAACCAGGATTTCCTGCATTGCATGCGGATTCTTTACCAACTGAACTATGAAAGTGAGCATGTCTGGAATATTTGTCTTCCATAAGGTGCTAAATTGCTTCAGCTGTGTCTGACTCTTGACCACCCCATGGACTGTAGCTCGCCAGTCTCCTCTGTCCATGGAATTTTCTAGGCAAGAATACTAGAGTGGATTGCATTTCCTTCTGCAGGGGATTCTCCAGACCCAGGGATCCAATCCACAGTCTCTTGCATCTCCTGCATTGGTAGGTGGGTTCTTTACTACTAGCACCACCTAGTAGTGGGAGCCCAAAGCACAGAATTTTTAACATGTTTTAAAATATATGACCTTTTATATTTAGATTGTAACATAGAAATATGCTGTATACTGAACAAAAATTAAAAATGTTTCCAAATGCAGCCTCGTTCAGCTCTTGTACATTTAGAACTTTTGAAAGAAGGCAGAAGATAAATCAATGAAACTTACAAATTCTCTGAAGATTTGGTAAATTTTAAGGCAATTAATCTTTATCTCCATTGTGCATATTAACCTTCAGTTGTTTAAAACAGACTATGAAAAATTGCACCCAATTATATTTCAAGTTCAGTTCAGTTCAGTTCATTTCAGTCGCTCAGTCGTGTCCGACTCTTTGCGACCCCATGAATCACAGCACGCCAGGCCTCCCGGTCCATCACCATCTCCCGGAGTTCATTTAGCTTTTGTTTATTCTATATCTATTTTGGAAAGAATAAAAGTGTGTTGATATTGTAAGGAAAAAAAGTTAATTAGGAAATTTAAGAAGTCAAGAATAGAGGAAAAGATGGTAGCAAGTTCAAAAGAATCAAGTTTATTTCCAGCATGCAAAATTTGCCAAGTTTAGCACAGTAGACATCACCCATCTTAGGAGGGATAGTAGATGGTACAGACACTGTCGTGTGAGTATGTGTGGTGGCAAGGAGTACACACAGTCATGTGAAATACTACCAAAGAACAGGTAGAACCTTTACCAACTTCCTACAGTATGTGAGGCATAGATGTGATGAAGAGGAACATTAGAAGGTATTTTGATTAGGTTGTAAGAGTGAAGTGATATTCACAGGAAATAACTAGGTTCAATAAGAGAAGGATATACACTCACCCTGAGAAAGATAAAGAAGAACAGATAAAGGAAATTTTGCAAGTAATTGATTGTGAGTATGAGCCAGAATGGTAGAAGATTTTGGAGGATCAGAAAGGCATTTCAGATGGGGTCTCATTGATGGGTTGCCTAGCAACATACACAGAACAACTCATTGGATGACAGCATCCCTAGAAGCTTCAGCTTCTGTACAACAGAGTTCCCATGATCTGTAGGGCATGATGAGATCCACTATGATGATGTCTTGGGGGAAATGTGTGGGTGGGGGGGTCAATGTTAACTCTATGGGTTCTTTTTTTCTCTCCTCCCCACGAAGTTTCCTTTTTGGTCAAAATAAAGAGAGAGGGAGTGATAGGAACATGCAGTGCTCTCATGGACTTCCCTGAAGTCCTCCTGTAGGGCAAGTCTTGGCCAGAGACAAGCCCATCTATCCAAGCACCTGAGACCTCCAGGCATCTGGTATACATTGTTACCAGGGAGTGATCCTTCTTACAGACACACTGCTCTGCATGTCATCTTAACACCTTGTTGTTCACTCTCTTATATCTCAATGGTGACATTATCAAGAGTACTATTTCTATTTGTTTAAATGATTTAAAAAATGAAATAAGGGATCTGACTCCATTTTTTACTGTTTGTTAACAGTGTGAAGCCTCAACCGCATCCCACTCCCACTTAGGTCCCTCATCAGGACAAGCTGATAGAAAGTCTGGGTTCTCACCTCTTTGGTGCAAGTAGGAAATTCAAACAGAAAGTCTCTGCCTATGTGTAGGAAACATCCTAACCGTTCCCCTTTAACATTAAAAAAAAAAAAGAACAAAACCCAGCCAATGCTCTTACTCTCAAGGCATCTCAGATGTGCTTTTGAGAAGCTTTCACCAGAGACCTCATTTATGTACACAAGAACAGTTTACATGTTCTTGGAGTGTGTGTATGTCATCATCAGTCTCAAGAGCCAACTAAATTATGTGAATTATATGTTAGGATGCTTCTGCTTTTCAGGGTGAGACTAACAATTGCAAGCACATAAAAAAAATACCCTATGTATAGAAAAGCATGTGTGTATTTCCTAAAGGGAATGAATCCTGAATATTCATTGGAAGGACTGGTGTTGAAGCTGAAACTCGAGTATTTTCACCACCTGATGGAAAGAACTGACTCATTGGAAAAGACCCTGATGTTGGTAAAGATTGAAGGTGGGAGGAGAAGGGATGACAGAGGATGAGATGGTTGTATACCATCACCAACACAATAGACATGAGTTTGAACAAGCTCTGGGAGTTGGTGAAGGACAGGGAAGCCTAGACTGCTGCAGTCCATGGGGTCACAGAGTTGGACACGACTGAGTGAACAACAAACTTTGAACATTAAGAGAACCCATATTTTCAACCTATATTGATCTCATATAAAATTTCAAAATAGGATATTTTGTCATAACTTATCAAAGTAAATATAGCAGGATATTGAGAGTGAATGTATGACTTTGATAATCGACAAGGGAAAGCACAGCTAAGCTTAAAAAATTTTCAATCCTACTTTCTAAATGGAGCTGCAAACATCCTGGCTAAAATGTCCTCTGAGGGTTATTAACTGGTAGGCCAACTAACTTCGCTACTCAGACCATAATCCCAGCCTGATGTCTGCTATGGAGTCCTTCATTCTTCTGTACCCATAATGGCAGTTAGTTTGCAGAGGGGAGTCATTGGATAAATATACAGTCAGAATTAAAGGCATGCATTTTGGAAATGTTGAGAATACTGAAAATTTTCTGTCTGTTAAAAGAAAGTGAAATGTATGAAAAAGCCAGGTTATAATAGAATCATGTGTAGGTAGGTACTGAGGCCCATTCAAGGGAGTTATCGTCCACTCATGTCCAGCAAGATGGCAGTTTAGGCACTGAATCCCATGTCTCCTGTGCTTCAGGGAATAGTAAAGATGTCAAAGAGAGAAACGTTATATAGGCACCAAATAATTTCATACAATTTTCACAGTAATGTGTTTGGTTTTGGTTGCTTCCATTCAAATCTAGAGTTGGTCACTTCTAAATAGAGACTTTCAGTACTGGACAAGTTTCTGACAGTCTATGTATGGTGTAGTGACATAAGCCACTTATGATATTGAAAGAATATTAATGATTTCTTCCCTGTGTTCTCACTGTGTAAGTGGAAATTCCTAGATTTTATTTTTAAACACTTTCCACATTATTACACACCTCACTGCATATTTTATGGTAACTATCTGTGCCTAAGTGCAGACACTGGTATTGGGCATATTTATATTTCAGTCTCAATTCCAACATTGCATTTCACTAAGCAGATGTTAATAATTTATTAAAATTATTATTGTTATTTTGTTAAATAAAGAGATAATTTTAAATTTATATTATGGGACACTGATACCTACTGAACTATTCTAGAAGGAAAGAAACTCTTATTGTATTGTTGTTCATTCTTAGATAAGTCATATTTCTTATTTGAGCCTTAATTTCCTTTTGCCTAAAATGATAGTCCTGTATTAAATCAGTATGATTTGTGGAGAATTACATGGATTAGTGTTTAAATCATGGACTCAGCAGGCAAATGGTTTGGTTTTGAATTGTGATTCTGTCTTTTAATATCTGTGAATTTGATAAGTTATCTAAACTGTCATATTTATGACAGGAATACTTGAGTATTGACTGCATACAGCTGTACCTGGAATAAAAGTATATCTATATGTTATTATTTGATATCAAGAGTTATTGTGTTGATAATTAGTCTTAACATTTTAGAAGAAATTACCTGATAGCTCACTTACAAAATAGTTACAAAATAGTTTATTTCAGGATAAACATAAGAAACAACAGAACCTGCTGCTGCTGCTGCTGCTAAGTCGTTTCAGTTGTGTCCGACTCTGTGCGACCCCATAGACGGTAGCCCACCAGGCTCCCCCGTCCCTGGGATTCTCCAGGCAAGAACACTGGAGTGGGTTGCCATTTCCTTCTCCAATGCATGAAAGTGAGAAGTAAAAGTGAAGTCGCTCAGTCGTGTCCGACTCTTAGCGACCCCATGGACTGCAGCCTAGCAGGCTCCTCTGCCCATGGGATTTTCCAGGCAAGAGTACTGGAGTGGGGCAACAGAACCTAGAATATAAAATTAATGTATTCAGCTATCTGACTATTTGAAGTATTTTTAATGATAGAAAGTCACTGCAGATACAAAAATCATTACTAAAGTCTTTAGCTTTTCAAATTCTTTCCTTAATAGATGGATTGTACCTGCAAAACTATCCATTTGGTGAAGTCGATTTCCATGCATTTTTTAGAAGATCAGAACATATTTTTCTATTTAACAACAGGAAATTGGGGAAGCAGATGAAACATGAAATTGAATCTCATGAGAGATAAAGGCAACAATTACAGTAAAATCACTTTAAAGAGATTTTACAGCCAGTCCCTCAAACTGCATTTACAGAAATATTCTTGGGAGAACTATGAAAAGATATATTGACAAGTAATGGATGAAATCATGTTATAATCAAAAACTTCTTAAGAGGGTATTTTGTATTTGTATTTCCTAATATGAATTTAAATTGTATCCATATGTTGTATTTCTCTTTCACCGAGGACTGTCAGGGCTGTTCATTTTAGTTTAAGTACAAGTATAATACTGTATATTTGCATTTCAGTTTCCATACAAAATTATGGTTTTCATTGTTTACTCAAGGATAAATGGGACTCTCCCATGACTTAGTGTACATGGTATTCCTATAGAACATTTTTGGATCGTTTACAAAATTAAAATATCAGTATATATAATCAAGTTTGCATAAAGGACCATGGTCCTATGGTAGAGAAACTCTGCCTGTTTCTGATTAATTAGTCTTCTCATCTAACACTAATTTCACTCCTAGGTCTCAGGATCCAGCTTATGAAACTATTGTTTTGGCTTATACTTATGTCATATAATCTATGGTTTGTTTATCATATATTTGCTGATTTTCTGTTAATTATTGTTAATTCTGTTAATTACTAACCAACTATGACATGAGATACTCAAGACAACTTAGTGGTTTAAGAGTGTATTTCTCTCTACCTGATAGTTGAGGGGAGATGTTCCAGGTCGGTGTGTAATTCTCATTCATTTGTTGGTTCACACTCAGAACCCTTCCATCTGTTAGGGCTTACTCACCATCTGCCTGATAGACACCTGGTTGCCATGTGTAAGATGCAGATGACAAAACGAAGGGATGTGTGAAGCTGGTATGCTGCTGACTTAAAAGCCTTTGGTCAGAAACAGACACTTCTGCCTACATCCTATTCCTTTACCAAAAGGTCAGACCTAAGTGAAAGAGTGGTGGAGAAATGAGGTGCACCCATGATGAAGGGGTGGCTGGGGAAGTCTTGACAGTTAGCTAATAGTCTCTGCCACCCCATTATTTCCTTAGCTTTCACTATGACAGATTTCTTATTTGGTATTCCAGGTATCATTGGGAGTTCTTAGGGTGGGAAATAGAACGCTCAACAATATTTCATTCCATTACTTCTTGATAACGAATAAAAATCAAGTGATCCAGGTATTATTCCTTCAGGTATTCAATCTGTTCTCCTCACTGAATAGGGGCTCCCAGAGGGCAGGGGTGCCTTGTAAATTCAGGATGCAAGAGGAGGCTGGAGTAGACGATGAATGTGCTCAACACCTTGGTTATGGTGTGAAGGATGGTGGCCAGGCAAAATTAAGATGGCTTTACTATTTATAAAGGTGGAAATGTTACTAACAACTAATTGCATTTGATTGTGACCCTAGTGATTGATCACATATTTTGACACTAAATTTAGATTAAAAATATGTGTAAATGAGAGGGTCTGCCCACTTAAAGCAATTTGATAAAGACTGACTCAGATGAAGTGCTAGTAGTTCACTGCCATGTCATATGAGGAATGATAGCTGAATTATGACCAATTAGCTTATAGGAAAAAAACACATGAGAATATGACAGCTGTTTCAAAGAAACTCATATTACTGTTTCTGGAACTCAAAAGAAAATCTATATTTTTGGTTAGAAGTTTGTAAAGTGAAAGTGTTAGCTGCTCAGTTATGTCCAATTTGTTTGCAACCCTTTGGATTGTAGCCTGCCAATCTCCTCTGACCATGGGATTCTCCAGGCAAGAATACTGGAGAGGGAAGCCATTTCCTTCTCCAAGGGATCTTCCCGATACAAAGATTGAACCCCAGTTTCCTTCATTGGCAGGTGGCTTCTTTATCATCTGAGCCACCAGGGGAGCCTAGAAGTTCTTAACATGAATTTAAATAAGTAATTTAATATATATCAAGAGGAGCCCACCAAGATATATAGTCATCTGTATAGTCAAATGTATAGTCACTTCCAGGCAAGAGTACTGGAGTGGGTTGCAATTTCCTTCTCCAGAGGATCTTCCCAATCCAGGGATCAAACCCAGGTCTCCCACATTGTAAGCAAGACGCTTTACCATCTGACCCACCAGGGAAGTCCAATATATAACAAGAGGAGACCACCAAGATGGTCACAGAAGGTTCCTAAGCTTCCTTCTTTCCACCAAAACACATTGAATGTATAGCTGCAGGAGGGACAATTACCTCTGAAAGAAACCCAGAAGCTAGTTGAGGTACTCTTACACAGTAGGTAGGTGAGAAAATATCCTCATTGAAAAGTTTAGGAGAGGCAGAGACACAAGCCCCAGTCCTAACATGGCGCCATACATCTGGGCATGCACACATGCTAAGTCATTTCAGTCATGCCCAGCTCTGTGGCCCCCCGCACTGTAGTCCAGCAGTCTCCTACGTTCATAGGATTCTCCAGGCAAGAATACTGGAGTGGGTTGCCATTCCCTTCTCCAGGGGGTCTTCCCGATCCAGGCATCAAACTTGCGTCTCCTCCATTGTAGGCAGATTCTTAACCATCTGAGCTACCAGGGAAGCCTTCATATGACTAGGAGGGACTCTCAACACCTAGCTTCTCCTTGAGGGCAAAGGGTTTGGACTCCACATCTAGACCTCAACTTTTAAGACTCCCACTGCAGGGTCTGGCTTCCAAAACACCTAGTTCAAGGCCAATAATCAGGGAGATGCAAATGGAAACCACAGTGAGATATCACCTCACACTACTTAGATTAGCTATTATCAAAAGGTCCAGAGATAACAAACGCTGATTGCTATGCTATGCTATGCTAAGTCACTTCAGTCGTGTCCGACTCTGTGTGACCCCATAGATGGCAGCCCACCAGGCTTTCCCGTCCCTGGGATTCTCCAGGCAAGAACACTGGAGTGGGTTGCCATTTCCTTCTCCAATGCATGAAAGCGAAAGTGAAAGTGAAGTCGCTCAGTCAGGTCCGACTTAGCGACCCCATGGACTGAAGCCTACCAGGCTCCTCCGTCCATGGGATTTTCCAGGCAAGAGTACTGGAGTGGGGTGCCATTGCCTTCTCCGAACGCTGATTAGGATGTGTAAAAAAACGGGACTCTTTTGCCTTATTTGTAGGAACATAAACTGAAACAATCACTATGGAAAATAGTACAGAATTTCCTCAAGATATTAAAAATAGAAATAGCATATGGTCTATCAATTCCACTTCTGGGTATGTATCCAAAGAAAATGAAATCATTGTCTTTCTTTAAGACATGTTGGCATTCTCATATTTATTACAGCATTACTCACAGTAGCCAAGATATGCAAACTAAGTGTCCACTGATGGATAAATGCTGACAGACAGTGGAATATTATTCAAACAAAATTATATTGTAGAAATATATTTCAATAAACCTGTGAATCCAAGGCTTGCTCTCTGATGAACAACTTTTGGTTTGCTGAATGAGAAAGTAAAGTCATTCAAATAAATAAGCAAAATCATATTTGCCAAATATTAAATTTATATCAAATTGCCATCATTAAATTTAATATCATAAAATTGACAGACTATTTTTATTTTATTTACCCTTGCTTTGAATTTTAACTGAGTTATAACTAGAGACAGTATTAATAAAGCCAAATGAGTAAAGCTGCATCACATTTATCATTGCAAGGGCTTCTATTCTCCAAATCACTGGGGGAATAATGCCCTTTTCAAGTGTATCAAACAATCTTTACACTTGAAGAAAAGCATCTGTTAACAAAAAATAAATAAATAAATAAAATGCAAACAAAAGCATAAAATATGTAAGCATATGGGAGTAACTATAAAAGGCATTTCTCTTTGATTTTCAATAAATTGTCCTTGGCTCAGCTACAGAGAGTATCTAACTCTTTGTGGAAATAAATGCAGTTCATTTGATATCTGCAAAATGTTGGAAATAAAATAAACATAAACATACTTAAAATATTTTCATAATATTTACCTAATGCAAAGCACTTAATTTTAATTTGCATTTTGTGTTGATTAATAGAATAGAAATCTATGAGCCAGTATCCATCATGCATTATCAATATCTGTCTTGAACTGACTTCATAACCCATAATGCAACATATCACCACACTTCCCTTGCTACTACTTCTCTGTATTTATGCAGCAATGATTGACATCTTTGATTTTCAAATAACTGGAAAATTTAAAAATTATAGCAAAATACATACAGCATAAAAATTACCATTAAGCTTTTCCTTTTTTGGCTCTGCCATGCACCGTCTTAGTTCCCCAACCAGGGATCAGACTCATCTCCCCTGCAGTGGAAGTGCAGAGTCTTAACTACTAGACATCAGGGAAGTCCCTACCATTAATCATTTTTAAGTACAATTCAACGGCATTAAGTACATCCACATTGCTGTGCTCCTATCACCATCATTCATTCACAGAAGCCTTGTTATCTTGCAAAACTGAAATTCTATACCTAAAGTAAAATACTCCCATCTACTCCCAATTCCTGCCAACCATTATTCTATTTCCCATATCTATGAATGTGATTACTTTAGGTACCTGATATAAATGGAATCCTACAGTACCTGTTCTTCTGTGATTGGCATATCTCACTTAGCATAACATGCTTAGGGGTAATCATGCCGTGACACATGTCAGAATTTACTCTCGTTGTATGGTTGAATAGTATTCAGTTGTATGCTTATTGCACATTGTGTTTTTCCATTCACCCATCAATACATGCTTGAGTTACTTCCACATTTTGGCTAATGCAAAATAATGCTGCAATAATATATGAGTACCAAATATCTCTTTAAGATGTTCCAGATTCTTTTGGATATATACCCAGAAGTGAAATTGCTGTATCATATGGTTATTTTATGCTTAATTTTTTGAGGAACTGCCATACTGTTTTCCATAGCAGCCATACCATTTACATTCTCATCAACAGTGTATAAAATTTCCCATTTCTCCACATCCTTGTCAACACTTCTTATTTCCATATTTTGAGAGTAGCCATACTTATGAGTGTGAAATGGTATCTCATTGTCATTTTTATTTGCATTTCCCTAATTATTAGTAACATTGGGCATCGTATCATGTGTTTATTAGCCATATATATTGTTTTCTTTGGGGAAATGTCCATTCAAGTTCTTTCTCTTTTTTTTAAATTGATTTTGTTCTTATATGTGTATTAAGACGTAGAAAGTCTTTATGTGTTTCTGATTTTAATTCTTTTGCAGATATTTTCTCCCATTTTATGGGTTGCCCTTTCATTCTGGTGAAAGTGTTATGTTGAGGCAGTTCTTCATCTGTAGGTTTTATTTTCTTCATCTGCCTGATACATATTTCCTCAGCAGTTATGCCTACATATCCCATGCATGCATCACTAAATTCCTTCAGATAATTTTTCACAAACTTTACAATAATATTCACATCTTATCTATGCAAGTAGTGATCTACACTGTCTTAATAATACTGAGCAATTCCATCAGATATGTTTATTTTCTCTATCAGATTTGCTCTTCGGTCTTCATTGTAGATTTAATTTTAATATTGGCCTGGCAGTAACTCTGTCATACTGCAGTAGCAATCAAAACAGATATAAGGTTTTCAAGCAAGGAAATACTTATGTTATAAAAAAAAAAAAAAAAACCCTCTTTAATTCTTTAAACCATTTTCATCTATTTTGCCACTTATAATACCAAATTTATTAACTTCTGATTACTGCTCCATCTTTACAGTAATGAAATCCACCTTGCCTCTAAAGTTTAAATGATACAATTTGACATCTATTTTGCACACAGCTTTCTCAGTCAAGCAGAAATTTGACCTCATGACTGGACTTATGGGCAGGAGAGGTAAGTACCATCTTGCAATTCATCTGTCTCATAATTTTAGGGTAGAAGTGATATAGCCAGTGAGGAAAATCTGGATAGGAATCAATACTGTAATGTCTAGTCGCTCAGTCATCTCCAACTCTTTGCAACCCTATGAACTGTAGCCCACCAGGTTCCTCTGTCGTGGGATTCTCCGGCATTTTAACAGGGGAATTCTCTACCACTGAGCCACCTGGGAAGCCCAGTGAGGAAAACCTGGATAGATACTGTGATATGCCAATGCACATTTCTCCCTAAGTCCCCCAATTCTACCTCTTAGCAGGCATGTGAATTTTGACCATGATAGGAACCTCTCCAGGTCTGGTTCTTAAATGCAAAATATAAAATATATATAATATATGAAAAAGATAAGCATTAACTCATTGCTGAAATTCTCAGATACGATCTGAGTGTTAGACTTGAAATAAATGACGACCTAAAGTAGAATGCATCCCAAAGAGGAAGAACAGGATTTTGAGGAAAATAAAAGTTTATGTATATGAAATTAAATTTGCCTGTGGAAGGAAAAAATCAGGGGGAGGGCATGAATATTGTCTTTAAGTTATTAAAAGGACACCCTCATAATAGGAATTAGATGTATAGAATAAAACCCCAGATGAGAGAAGTATAATAAAAGTAATGGATAGAAATTATGCTGAGGAAGATTCTGTATCAAGCTGACAATATTCTATAAACAACTATAGAAAAAAATGGACTAAAATTTCTCTAGAATGGGCTTATTCTTACCTCGGTGGATATTTTAAGCAGAGTGGGATGTGCATTTGCCCAATATGTTGAATGAATTTATGCTCTTCAGGACAATATGCTAAGCAATTAATTTTGATTATGAGATTCTAACCCCACAATAAGTTATAATTAATTCATGATTATATTTAATGGAATATCCAGTAGTAGAATTAATATACATAATATGAGTACTAATAGACATTAATATACATAATATGCATTTGTTTTTTATAAAGCTTTGTATCATAATACACATAACACTTTCATTGGGAAAAAAATAAATGATTACTGACAAATTCAAAACAGCCTAGAGGTAAGGATTCATTTATAAAATTATGTATGAAATGTTACAGTGTTTTCTCACACGGTACTACTGAAAGTCATGGTTATGATATTTCTTTTTACCTTTTATTTATTACAGTTTACTTTTCTACTGTTATTAATCAATGTTAATGCAACTTAAACTAAACCAGCATTATTCATTTTGTTTTGTTTTTGTGAAACTTGGATTTGCCGGGTATAATAGTGAATAAAGTTTTATAAGCAGCTCAATTTCCCCTCAATAATCAGGTTCAGTATCCCACCCAGTAAATTAATTCCCTTCTTTGCCTAAATCAGAGCCATGAGGAGGTCAAAATGGATAGAGACTCCTCTTAGTAGTGGAGACATTTTGTCTCTTTGAAGGAAGCATTCATTTCTTTGCCAGCGTGCATGCTGAGTCATGTCCAACTCTTTGTGACCCCATGGACTGTATAGCCTGCCTGGCTCCTCCGTCCATGGAATTTTCCAGGCAAGAATACTGGGGTGGGTTGCCATTTCCTACTCCCAACCCAGGATCAAACCCATGTGTCTTGCATCTCCTGTTTTGGAAGACAGATTCTTTTACCACTATACCAGTAGCAAGCCCAATTCCTTCCTTTGCTGCTGCTGCTAAGTCGCTTCAGTCGTGTCTGACTCTGTGCGACCCCACAGATGGCAGCCCACCAGGCTCCCCCGTCCCTGGGATTCTCCAGGCAAGAACACTGGAGTGGGTTGCCATTTCCTTCTCCAATGCATGAAGGTGAAAAGAGAAAGTGAAGTCGCTCATTCGTGTCTGACTCTTAGCGACCCCATGGACTGCAGCCTACCAGGCTTCTCCGTCCATGGGATTTTCCAGGCAAGGGTACTGGAGTGGGGTGCCATTGCCTTCTCCGAATTCCTTCCTTTGGAAGTCCACTAGCGGAGTGCATCATGAGAAATGCTGGGCTGGATGAAGCACAAACTAGAAGCAAGATTGCCAGGAGAAATATCGATAACCTCACATATGCATATAACACCACCCTGATGGCAGAAAGAAAGAGGAATTGAGGAGCCTCTTGATGAAAGTGAAAGAGGAGAGTGAAAAAGCCGCCCTAAAACTCAACATTTAAAAAAGAAAGATCATGGCATCTTGTCCCATCACTCATGGCAAATAGATGAGGAAACAATGGAAACAGTGAGAGATTTTATTTTTTGGCAGGGGGGGTGGGGGTGGTGCTCCAAATCACTGCAGATGGTGACTGCAGCCACGAAATTAAGACTCCTGATCCTTGGAAGAAAAGATATCACCAACCTAGACAGCATATTGAAAAGCAGAGACATTACTTTGCCGACAAATTCTGTCTAGTCAAAGCTATTTTTTTTTTTTCCCCCTCAGTGGGCATGTATGGATGTGAGAGTTGAACCATAAAGAAAGCTGAGTGCTGAAGAATTGATACTTTTGAAATGTGGTGCTGGAGAAGACTCTTGAGAGTCCCTTGGACTGCAAGGAGATCAAACAAGTCATTCCTAAAGGAAATCAGTCCTGAATATTCATTAAAAGGACTGATGCTGAAGCTGAAGCTCCAATACTTTGGCCACCTGATGCAAAGAATTGACTCACTGGAAAAGACCCTAATGCAGGGAAAGATTGAAGACAGGAGGAGAAGGAGACTATAAAGGACAAGTTGTTTGGCTAGCCTCACCAACTCATTGGGCATGAGTTTGAGCAAGTTCTGAGAGATGGTGAAGGGCAGAGAAATTTGGAGTGCTGCAGTCCATGGGGTCACAAATAGTCAGACATGACTCAGCAACTGAACTGAACTGAACTGAAGCTAGGAGAGCCTAAGTTCACAGGGATAGGAAGCAAATGATTCACTTGTAGGTCTGCAGGCATCAGTATGAGTCAGCCACTCCCATTTCCACTCTTGATTCCTGAATTTATAATCTTGGATATGGGAAAAACAGCAACATATTTGAACACTGGTTAAGAGTATATACAGAATTTTGAACGTGTCCCTGGTCCCATTTGTATTATTACTTAGCTGACACTGAGAGTCTTCAGAAGGCCTCTCTGTTCCTCTATCAAGTCAGGTGGACCCATGAATTGCATTTGCATGGTTGCACTCTATTTACTGTATAATGAGTTCCACGATATGTCTGTCATTTTATTTGTTTCTATCTCATGATGGAAATAAAAAAGGAAAAGAGGAAATGTTCATTCTCAAGAAAATAATTTGCATCTGTGGAGACACATTGAGTTTGTTTCAAAGAAATACTTTATAAAAAGTCAAACAACATTCCTATGATAATGCAATACTTCCTTTTTTTAAATACAGGATAAGAGGGTGAATATTTTTTCAAAGCTATCTGAAGTCTAGGTCTCAGAATTTTTTGTGCTTAGGAAAATTTGTTTCAAAAGAACACATTCCAGATAATGGAAAATCTAACCATGAATCAATTTTTGTATAAAAAAGCTAATTGCATATTGGAGAAGATGAGTTGCCTGCATACTGAGTGATGGCTCAGGGAGTGCTGTAAAACTGACTTTTTAATGAGTGTTGTTATTTTGCCAGGCTTTTAAAAACCATATAACAAAATAAGGAAATGGATAAGTCTTCAGTAAAGATTTTTGAATGGCTGAAGATACGAACAAATAAGGAGAGATAACAAATTTCATAATAAACATGTTCTTTGACTGATGCATATTGACAAAATTACATATTTTATCACTATTTTCACAGAATTAATAATTGCTTAGAAATAGATTGAATTATCCATAATTTATCTTGGACAGTCAATTCTTATAATTTCTGAAATTTTTGAATTAAAAAAGTTCATAAATCTTAAGGATAAGTATCTAGAAATTTAAAAATATAAAATAGTAACATATGCCATTTAGTCACAAAACTATAAAGTACCATAAAAGGTGAATGAAATAATTTGGAAAAATGAAATAACACTTACAATATACACTGATACTGAAAATAATTATTTTTAAAATTAAAATAAAGACAGACAAACTAGATACACTCTAGCTAATTGAATACTCAACAAGGGTTTAAAAGCATACAAAGATAAAATTAAGAAAAGGCACGTGAAACTCACAGAACAAAGAAATTTTTAAAAAGAGGAACAACTTAAAATATATCTCTCTTAAAAATTTGGAAATTCAGATGAAATGTATGCTTTGGAGAAAATATAGCATAAAAAATTGCAGCCAGAAGATACAGTGAGTATAAACAATTTAAAAGAACTTCCCAGTAAAATATCTTAGACTTGTGATTTTTTTTCTGAGGGTAATTGTACCCAATTTTTAAAGATCAGAGAGTAAATTCACATGTAAACTGATTCAGAGAAAAGAAAAGATATTTTTTTCAATTTGTTTGGAGTTATACTGAAGTGTAATTAATATAAATGATAAAGCAGTACATTAGGCCATGTAGGATCATGGAAAAAGCAAAAGAGTTCCAGAAAAACATCTATTTCTGCTTTATTGACTATGCCAAAGCCTTTGACTGTGTGGATCACAATAAACTGTGAAAAATTCCGAAAGAGACGGGAATACCAGACCACCTAACCTGTCTCTTGAGAAATCTGTATGCAGGTCAGGAAGCAACAGTTAGAACTGGACATGGAACAACAGACTGGTTCCAAATAGGAAAAGGAATACATCAAGGCTGTATATTGTCACCCTGCTTATTTCACTTATATGCAGAGTACATCAAGAGAAATGCTGGACTGGAAGAAACACAAGCTGGAATCAAGATTGCTGGGAGAAATATCAATAACCTCAGATATGCAGATGACACCACCCTTATGGCAGAAAGTGAAGAGGAGCTAAAAAGCCTCTTGTTGAAAGTGAAAGAGGAGAGTGGAAAAGTTGGCTTCAAGCTCAACATTCAGAAAACGAAGATCATGGCATCTGGCCCCATCACTTCATGGGAAATAGATGGGGAAACAGTAGAAACAGTGTCAGACTTTGTTTTTTTGGGCTCCAAAATCACTGCAGATGGTGACTGCAGCCATGAAATTAAAAGGCGCTTACTCCTTGGAAGAAAAGTTATGACCAACCTAGATAGTATATTCAAAAGCAGAGACATTACTTTGCCGACTAAGGTCCGTCTAGTCAAGGCTATGGTTTTTCCTGTGGTCATGTATGGATGTGAGAGTTGGACTGTGAAGAAGGCTGAGCGCAGAAGAATTGATGCTTTTGAACTGTGGTGTTGGAGAAGACTCTTGAGAGTCCCTTGGACTGCAAGTTGAAAGTGAAAGAGGAGAGTGAAAAAGTTGGCTTAAAGCTCAACATTCAGAAAACGAAGAGCATGGCATCTGGTCCCATCACTTCATGGGAAATAGATGGGGAAACAGTAGAAACAGTGTCAGACTTTATTTTTGGGGGCTCCAAAATCACTGCAGATGGTGACTGCAGCCATGAAATTAAAAGATGCTTACTCCTTGGAAGAAAAGTTATGACCAATCTAGATAGTATATTCAAAAGGAGAGACATTGCTTTGCCGACTAAGGTCTGTCTAGTCAAGGCTATGGTTTTTCTTGTGGTCACGTATGGATGTGAGAGTTGGACTGTGAAGAAGGCTGAGCGCAGAAGAATTGATGCTTTTGAACTGTGGTGTTGGAGAAGACTCTTGAGAGTCCCTTGGACTGCAAGATCCAACCAGTCCATTCTGAGGGAGATCAACCCTGGGATTTCTTTGGAAGGAATGATGCTAAAATTGAAGCTCCAGTACTTTGGCCACCTCATGCGAAGAGTTGACTCATTGGAAAAGACCCTGATGCTGGGAGGGATTGGGGGCAGGAGGAGAAGGGGAAGGACAGAGGATGAGATGGCTGGATGGCATCACTGACTCTATGGATGTGAGTCTGAGTGAACTCCGGGAGTTGGTATGGACAGGGAGGCCTGGCGTGCTGCGATTCATGGGGTCGTAAAGAGTCGGTCACGACTGAGCGACTGAACGGAACGGAACATTAGGCCAATATCACTTAAGAATATCAATGAAAATTATTATCAAGCAATCCCACAGGAAACTAAAGATAACCCCTTAAGACTGACTACATTTTTGAAATTCAGTGACTGTATAGATCAAGAAAATACTTAATATAATACATCTATTTCTAATACTTGGAAGTAATATAATCTTTGCTGTATAAACTATATTTTTAAAAATTGAACTTCTTCAACAAGTACCTGTGATGTCGGTTTTACACATGAAAAAAATTGAGTTAAGATGGTTAAAGGATCTTTTCAGAGATCACCCAGCTAGCAAGTGGGGGATGTGTGATCTAGTCCTCACCTTCCTGATTCTTTGTGTGTTTGGATAGTGTTCAGTCGTGTCGGACTCTTTACAATGGTATGAACCCATCAGTTTCCTCTGCACCTGGACTTTCCCAGGCAAGAATATTGGAATGGGTTGCCATTTTTTACTCCAGGGGATCTTCCCGACCCAGGGATAGAACTCGCATCTACTGCATCTCCTACATCGGCAGGCAGATTATTTGCCACAGCTTCCTGATTTTCTGAACTGTTTCATTTTAGTTTATCTGTTGCTGAAGCAAGCACATACCTTCCTGATTCTAAATGTCACTGTGACTCAACTTTCACCAGTGGACAAGGCTTTCATTCACGTGCTGGAGAGTTGCTCTGTGCCAGGTACTGTTCTAAATGTCTTATTTCCATCATCCTGCTTAATCCTCACTACAGTCTCATAATATAGGTAATATAACTCTTCCTGTTTGGTGAAAATGGAAACAAGCCCAGAAGTGTTAAAAAAAATTAAAATTCTATTAATTGTAAAAAGTAGCAATGAAATACTGTGACATATGGCTGTGGTTGAGCTGTTTCAAATCCTGAAAGGTGATGCTGTGAAAGTGCTGCACTCAATTTGCCAGCAAATTTGGAAAACTCAGCAGTGGCCACAGGACTGGAAAAGGTCAGTTTTCATCCCAATTCCAAAGAAAGGCAATGCCAAAGAATGCTCAAACTACTGCACAATTTCACTCATCTCACATGCTAGTAAAGTAATGCTCAAAATTCTCCAAGCCAGGCTTCAGCAATACATGAACCGTGAACTCCCTGATGTTCAAGCTGGTTTTAGAAAAGGCAGAGGAACCAGAGATCAAATTGTCAACATCCGCTGGATCATGGAAAAAGCAAGAGAGTTCCAGAAAAACATCTATTTCTGCTTTATTGACTATGCCAAAGCCTTTGACTGTGTGGATCACAATAAACTGAAAAATTCCGAAAGAGACGGGAATACCAGACCACCTAACCTGTCTCTTGAGAAATCTGTATGCAGGTCAGGAAGCAACAGTTAGAACTGGACATGGAACAACAGACTGGTTCCAAATAGGAAAAGGAATACGTCAAGGCTGTATATTGTCACCCTGCTTATTTCACTTATATGCAGAGTACATCATGAAAAACGCTGGACTGGAAGAAACACAAGCTGGAATCAAGATTGCTGGGAGAAATATCAATAATCTCAGATATGCAGATGACACCACCCTTATGGCAGAAAGTGAGGAGGAGCTAAAAAGCCTCTTGTTGAAAGTGAAAGAGGAGAGTGGAAAAGTTGGCTTAAAGCTCAACATTCAGAAAACGAAGATCATGGCATCTGGCCCCATCACTTCATGGGAAATAGATGGGGAAACAGTAGAAACAGTGTCAGACTTTGTTTTTTTGGGCTCCAAAATCACTGCAGATGGTGACTGCAGCCATGAAATTAAAAGGCGCTTACTCCTTGGAAGAAAAGTTATGACCAACCTAGATAGTATATTCAAAAGGAGAGACATTACTTTGCCGACTAAGGTCCATCTAGTCAGGGCTATGGTTTTTCCTGTGGTCATGTATGGATGTGAGAGTTGGACTGTGAAGAAGGCTGAGCGCCGAAGAATTGATGCTTTTGAACTGTGGTGCCGGAGAAGACTCTTGAGAGTCCCTTGGACTGCAAGGAGATCCAACCAGTCCATTCTGAAGGAGATCAACCCTGGGATTTCTTTGGAAGGAATGATGCTAAAACTGAAGCTCCAGTACTTTGGCCACCTTATGCGAAGAGTTGACTCATTGGAAAAGATCCTGATTCTGGGAGGGATTGGGGGCAGGAGGAGAAAGGGACGACCGAGGATGAGATGGCTGGATGACATCATGGACTCAATGGACGTGAGTCTGAGTGAACTCCGGGAGTTGGTGATGGACAGGGAGGCTTGGTGTACTGCGATTCATGGGGTCGCAAAGAGTGGGACACGACTGCGCGACTGAACTGAACTGAACTGATGGCTGTGGCCTCTTTATATTTTAAACTCACAAGTCAGAATCCTATTGGTCACTGGGTACCAAATTCCAACTACAAGACGATAAAGTTCTGAGGACTGGATTCACAGCATTGTGGATACAGTCTACCGTACAGTTGTATGTTCTTAAAGGTTCTCGCCATAGAAAATAAATGGCATTATGTGACATGATGGAGGTGTTAAGTAATCACACTATATTATGTGTATCAAATCAACCCATTGTACTCACATAAACTTACACATGTTATATGTCCATTACAGCTCAATAAACTTGAAAAATTGTGTATAAATAGAAATTAAGTTACTAAAAAGAGAGAGAGAGTGATCCCACCTAGTTCTGGAGCCCCTTCTAACATGTGAGGACACAATGAGAACCCTGCCACCTGGGAGTGGAACCTCACCCAATCATGCTAGCATCCTGATCTCAGACTTTCAGCCTCCATGACAGTAAGAAATAAGTTTCTGTTGCTTACAAGCTACTTGGCCTGCAGCATTTTGCAATAGCAGCTCAAATGAGCAAAGGCAGCAATATAATAAAAATTATTAATACTACATCTCTGATTTCCATCCAACCTTTTTTTGTTGCTGTTAGTTTCCAGGATACCATGTACGAATAACTGCTGTGAGAGCAGGGAAATTCTACAAAATCCAAAGAATGAAACTGGAGCCATTAATAAACTAAAGGCTGTATTCCTTCATTAATTTGAGTCCATGTATAGTTCAAGTATGAACAATCTTAATGCTGAAGACTGTGTGTAAACAATTGTTGATTACTGATGTAGTATTGTCATTTTAGGGGGATTTTTGTGGCAAGGGAGGTAATTCATATACTCATTTCAATGATTCTACATGAACTGATCATAGGGTTTTGTAAAGGACATGTTTATAGTATTATCTATTTTTTGGCTATATCCTTGAGGTGTTGAGAACTAAAGGAGAAAAACTTAACAAGGAAATCATGAATGTGGATAGAAGGGCAGAAAACTGCTAAAATGGATGGTATGATATTTCAACTGCAGTCTGCATGACATTACCTGCCTGAAGAGGTTTCTTTCAAAAACAGTTTCTCCGGTCATATTCTATTAACCACACATACAAATATGATAATGTCAAATTCAGCTCAATCTAAACACATGATCAAAGCAAAAAAATAGCAGAATTTTTTAAAAAGCCCAAATATTTATGCCACACTAATCACCTGCTACTCCCAATACTGTTAGTTTTCTCTTCTCCATATGTAGACTGTTCAAAGAAACATTGGTACAGGTGGTCTGGACATGCACTAACTAAATAAACCTAATTTAATTCCAGGAAGGTATAAAATACATTGAAAATGACTTGCCTTGTCTTAAGACAACATTTTAAAGCTTTTTTTCCCAGTCACTTTATGAGAAGAGGTGCAAAAGCTGAATCTTCAACAAGCGAAATACACTATTGCTATAATTAATATTATAATTTGAGGGAATGTATAGATGTGGAAGTCAATGTAAATTTTATCATTTGAAGTAATTATCCTGGTGAATAATGTTATACTTTTGCTTCTAAATAATAAACTCTGTCACTAAAAATTATATAATACTTTACTAATGTATAAACATTTCTTCAACTTTCCATTAGTTTACTGTGTGGGATGCAATCAAGCAAGTGTATTGAGGAACTAGTGTTAGTAATTGCCTGGTAATTTTCTCTTAGAAAAAGATTTTTGTTGTTGTTGTTAATTTGGAGGAGGGAGATAATATGAGAAAAAACAGATATATATAAATATTGACTAATAATCAGGGAAGTTGGTATTAGAATTTTTGGTGAAAGAAATCAGCCAAGTATACACAAAGCACTGCTCTTTCACCTTTTTACACCGTAAGCTAAAATATTAAAATGTCTGTTTCATGACCTGAAGCAATTGGGAAGTCATTTTGTCACTGCCAAAGGCAAAAATAGATTTTGTTTATGCTGTTGGAATGCAATCACCCTGCTTGAGAAGAAAAGTAAAACTTCATGAATGCTTCTGCTTATATAGATTACAGATTATCTCTCTATTTCACACACACACACACACACACACACACACACACACACAGAATGAGTTTAATTCTGAGAAAGATAAAAATTTTAAGTAACAAGTCAGGAAGATGAAGAATGAAGAAATATAAAACAGAGAGAGAAAAGGAAAATTCTCCAACTTCCTCAGTGTACACTGCATATTATTGGAACTAAAGGTATTTCAAAATGTGGAGAAAAATGTGGTCCTTATGCAGATGTCAAAAATTGGAAATATATTTACTGGGGCAAGCCCAGATTAAGTGTGATTCACATGAATGCAGTTTCATTTATTCTATTTTACCAAGTTAGATGGTGTTAAAGAACCCAAGGAAGGAACAGACTTATTGAACCAACATCTAAGTTATCAATTTATTTCAAAGAAGATTAATTTAGGATGAGAGATTTTTTCTGGTTTAAATTCATGGTACTATCTCCTGGAAGCAAATCCAATATGGTGATGAAAGTATAGACAAGAATTATGCTTCATGAGAGAAAACTTACAACAAAAAAATGAGAGCACAGAAGAATATTTTCATGTAACAGCTGGTAATGGCTCCTGATATCCGAAGGGCCTACACATGGAAAACTTGTACTCCCACCCCATCTACTTGGCTTTGTGTGCCTTTCAGCAAATCATGGGGGAACACGTTTTATTAATTCACTTGCCTTCAGAGTTTCAATATGATTATATTTGGCCCATTACTAATCCACAACTGAAAAATCCTAAATTCATATTTCACACATTGGTCTGGTGACAATGTTTTGGCTCTACTTTTCACTATTAGAAGAGAGAGGATCATTAATATTGCTATTTCTCTAATTTATTTTTGGCAAGTTAAAACTTTTCAGCTTCTTGGTAAATAAATTTGAGATAAAGAAAAATTATTGCAAGTTGGCAGTGTTCGTACCATGAATTATTTACCAGTTTTTATTAGAAATGCTTGAATAACACTACTAAAATTTATCACATTCAGAGGAATGGGATTTGTTCTTATCTAGACATTATTTTCACAGCAGAACACAATTAAATTTTTATATAAAATAGATAGTAAATACACTTTTTTAAAGTTGTTCTTTGTTCTCTTTATTTGATGATTTTTCTACAAACCTAAGTTCTTAAACTTTTACATTAAATATACTATATAACTGAAAGAAATAGCTTTATTTTCACTAGAAAAATGACTTGTCAGCTTTAAGGGAGATTTACATTTTTCTCTCTTTAAGTATTACAGATGATTAAAACTGAATTAGTTTTCAATGAAATATTGCCATTTGTAGCAATGTGGATGGACCGAGGCAATACTATGCTTAGTCAAATAACCCAGACAGAGGGAAAAAGAAAAAAAACAATGTATGACATCTCTAATACATGGAATCTAAAAAATAAACAAATGTATCTGGCAATATGGAAACACACTCACTGCAAGATAAAACAACCTGATGGTTATCAGTGGGGAGAGGGAAGCAGGAAAGGGCAAGTTATGGATATGAGGATAAGAGATACATACTACTATGCATGAAAAAGGTAAGCAACAAGGATATATCATATACCACAGAAAATTACAGGTACTATCTTGTAATTTGGAGAAGGAAATGGCAACTCGCGTCAGTATTCTTGCCTGGAGAATCCCATGGACAGAGCAGCCTGGAGGGCTAAAGTCCACGGGGTCGCAAAGAGTTAGACAGGGCTGATTCTCTTTAAGTATTACAGATGATTAAAACTGAATTAGTTTTCAATGAAATATTGCCATTTGTAGCAATGTGGATGGACCGAGGCAATACTATGCTTAGTCAAATAACCCAGACAGAGGGAAAAAGAAAAAAAACAATGTATGACATCTCTAATACATGGAATCTAAAAAATAAACAAATGTATCTGGCAATATGGAAACACACTCACTGCAAGATAAAACAACCTGATGGTTATCAGTGGGGAGAGGGAAGCAGGAAAGGGCAAGTTATGGATATGAGGATAAGAGATACATACTACTATGCATGAAAAAGGTAAGCAACAAGGATATATCATATACCACAGAAAATTACAGGTACTATCTTGTAATTTGGAGAAGGAAATGGCAACTCGCTTCAGTATTCTTGCCTGGAGAATCCCATGGACAGAGCAGCCTGGAGGGCTAAAGTCCACGGGGTCGCAAAGAGTTAGACAGGGCTGAGCGACTAACACACACACATCTTGTAATAACTGAGTAGAATATAATTATAAAAATACTGAATCACTATGCTGCTCCTGCTAAAGTCGCTTCAGTTGTGTCCGACTCTGTGCGACCCCATAGATGGCAGCCCACCAGGCTCCCCCGTCCCTGGGATTCTCCAGGCAAGAACACTGGAGTGGGTTGCCGTTTCCTTCTCCAATGCATGAACGTGAAAAGTGAAAGTGAAGTCACTCAGTCGTGTCCGACTCTTCATGACCCCATAGACTGTAGCCTAGCAGGCTCCTCCGTCCATGGGATTTTCCAGGCAAGAGTGCTGGAGTGGGTGGCCATTTCGTTCTCCACACTATGCTGTACAACTGAAACTAATATATTAATAGTAAATCAAATATACTTCAAATGGCAAATTTTTAAAATAAAAAAGGGGGGAAATTGAGTGCTCTTTCAAGTCTTACTCTTCATTTAAATTTAGATTAAATTAACCTGATTAGGTTTATGAAATAAACAACATGATTGACTAAATTCAGGGTGAATAGTGCCTTACACACAACAATCAAATAACATGAATAGATGAAGCAATAATTTAGGTGAATTTAAACATAATTCATTTTCAAGACTCCATCAAACAACTAATGCTCATAAAACTATTTTTCTCAGAAACCATGTGAATTGCTTAATGTACTTTAAGTCACTAAATGGTTATAGGTTTATTATTAGTTATATCCTACCTATGAGAAAACAGGGCATAGAGAAACTTGTTCAAGCTGGATATAGCTTGGCTGGTTGCATACTCATTCTATGAGGTGATAGTTTTCCCTAGAAATTTCCCATTATGTTATAATGTTTCTTATTAAAATGAAAAATATGTTTGTTCACTTTGTATTTTATGGAATTCATTTTATGTAATTAAAATTGAAATTCTCATCAGAAAGGATTTGAATGTGAGAATTTTATATAAAGATCAGCTCCATGTTTTAACTGAGGCATTTTTTTTCTATTTTACTGCAAACATGAACAGCTATTCACTACTGTAATTTGCTTGAATATCCATACTATATATTGGAGAAGGAAATGGCAACCACTCCAGTGTTCTTGCCTGGAGAATCCCCGGGACAGGGGAGCCTAGTGGGCTACCGTCTATGGGGTCGCACAGAGTCGGACACGACTGAAGTGACTTAGCAGTAGCAGCAGTATTCCACTGTACGGATATACCACAGCTTGTTTAGCCATTCATATCCATTAAAGGAAATACGTGTTTCGTTTGGCCCTGTTAACAAATAAAGTTCCTACAAATATTTCTGTTCAGGATTTTGTATAAACATGTTTCTGTTTCTCCAGAATAAGTGTCTAGGAATGCAGTTGACTAGAGAAGGCAATGGCAACCCATTCCAGTACTCTTGCCTGGAAAACCCCATGGGCAGAGGAGCCTGGTAGGCTGCAGTCTATGGAGTTTTGAAGAGTCAGACACGACTAGTGACTTCATTTTCACTTTCATGCATTGGAGAAGGAAATGGCAACCCACTCCAGTGTTCTTGCCTGGAGAATCTCAGGGATGGGGAGCCTGGTGGGCTGCTGTCTATGGGGTCACACAGAGTTGGACACGACTGAAGTGACTTAGCAGCCATACTATATCAAGGTATCCCTTAACTCTAAAGAAATTATCATTAATCTTCCTTTCATATTTGTGATTAAATTCAAACTTCACATTGAAATCCAAATTTAATTATTAATAGCCAATATTTTTGCTATACAAACTGGGTACCACTTTTAGTGCTGGGAAAGATTGAAGGCAAGAGGAGAAGGGGATGACAGAGGATGAGATGGTTGGATGGCATCACCAACTCAATGGACATGAACTTGAGCAAGCTTCTGGAGTTGGTGAAAGACAGGGAAGCCTGGCGTGCTGCAGTCCATGGGGTCACAAAGAGTCAGACACGATTGAGCAACTGAACTGAACCACTTTTAGAGGGTTTCCAACGTCAGATTGCCTTCAGGTTCTTTCCATTATGTGGACAATAATAATTCTTAACACCATTTATAAGAACTTTCCAAGTATCAGTGAGGCCACTATATGCAATTTTAGATCAAAAGGAATAAACCTAAATTATAGATTAAAAGAGATAAACACGTGGCAGTAAGTTCATTGATTTATTCACTTACCCAGCATTTATTTGGCATCAATGTGGGAGATCCAGATTCAATTCCTGAGTCAGGAAGATCCCCTGGAGAAGGAAATGGTAACCCACTCCAGTATTCTTGCCTGGAGAATCCCATGGATGAAGGAGCCTGACAGGCTACAGTCCATGGAGTCACAAAGAGTTGGACATGACTGAGTGATTAACACTTTTACTTTTAACTCTGAAACTCATACCATTTTATCAATAATGATGACCCAAGATGTGGAATATTTATATCATTAACAGAGTCCACAGTCTCCTTTTAGTCTCTGTTTCATAGAAAAAGCAACTAAATTATCAAACTGTTCAGAAACACTCCCTCTTCCTGCCTTGTCCCTGAGGTGTGTGTCTCCTATAACATATGCCACTTATTCCTTCTAACACTGCTCTATACCAGAAATTCACCCCATAGAACTCTCACCTTTCCTATCACTGCTGTCTACCACCTTTCTGGTCATTTTCCCCCATTTATTGTCACATCTTTCTCTCTATCCAAATCTTACCTTCAGTGTAAATATCTATAATCTTAATAAGGATGATTCATCCTCTCTTCTTTACCCACTCACTCTTAGGATCATACTTTGAATCCTGTCAACAAAAATAATTGATTCTTAGATAAAAAGGAAATTTAGACATCCCATGTTCTTTTTTTTTTTCTGTTTCAACCTTGCTCTTGTTTTTTGTTTGTTTGTTTGTTTGTTTTTAATTTAAATTTATTTATTTTAACTGGAGGCTAATTACTTTACAATATTGTATTGGTTTTGCCATACATCAACATGAATCCACCACAGGTGTACATGTGTTCCCCATCCTGAACCCCCCTCCCACCTCCCTCCCTATACCATCCCTCTTGATCACTCCAATACACCAGACCCAAGCATCCTGTATCCTGCATCAAACTTGGACTGGTGATTAGTTTCTTATATGATATTATACATGTTTCAATGTCATTCTCCCAAATCATCCCACCCTCTCCGTCTCCCACAGAGTCCAAAAGACTGTTCTATACATCTGCGTCTCTTTTGCTGTCTTGCATACAGGGTTATCATTAACATCTTTCTAAATTCCATATATATGTGTTGTTATATTGTATTGGGTTTTTTCTTCCTGGCTTACTTCACTCAGTATAATAGGCTCCAGTTTCATCCACCTCCTTAGAACTGATTCAAATGTATTCTTTTTAATGGCTGAGTAATACTCCATTGTGTATATGTACCACAGCTTTCTTGTCCATTCATCTGCTGATGGATATCTAGGTTGCTTCCATGTCCTGGCTATTATAAACAGTGCTGTGATGAACATTGGGGTACACGTGTCTCTTTCAATTATGGTGTCCTCATGTGTATGCTCAGGAGTAGGATTGCTGGGTCATAAGGCAGTTCTATTTCCAGTTTTTTAAGGAATCTCCACACTGTTCTCCATAGTGGCTGTACTAGTTTGCATTCCCACCAAGAGTGTAAGAGGGTTCCCTTTTCTCCACACCCTCTCCAGCATTTATTGCTTGTTGACTTTTGGATGGCAGCCATTCTGACCGGCGTGAAATGGTAGCTCACTGTGGTTTTGATTTGCATTTCTCTGATAATGATTGATGTTGAGCATCTTTTCATGTGTTTTTAGCCATCCGTATGTTAGACATTCCATATTCTGAGACCACCATATAACTTTCCTGTGATGAACACCATCAACTCTTTTCTAAGAGATTCTCGATGTAATTCACCTTCCAGAGATCTACCTTTAAAAATGCAGCACATTTTGTAGAGTACAGTTGAAATAATAGTTCTAAAAGCTAAATATAGTTATCAAAATTATCTCATTGTAACTTAGGGCAGCTCTAGAGAAACTCCTCAAAATTTTTCAGTATAACATGTATGCTTCATAAACTAGCTTTGCTTTTATTCCTGAATTTTTCATCATGCCCCCACTAAGAAGTAGATTTGAAATCATAAAGAACATTGTATTAGTCAAAGTTTTCCAGAGAAATGGAATCAATATGAGATAATAGATAGATTATAGACAAATAAACTTGGGATTTGACAAGTTCAAAATCGGTAGGACAGTTCTGGCAGGCTAGCATTCAGGTTACAGTTGATGTCTTAATCTTGAGTCCAAATCTCTTCTTTGGGTAACCTCAGTCTTTGCCCTTAAAGACCTTCAACTAATTGGATTAAATTGAGTTAATGGTAAAAAAAAAAAAAAACCTGCCAATGCAGGAGACATAAGAGACTGGGTTGGGAAGATCCCATGGAACAGGACAAGGTAACCCACTCCAGTATTCTTACCTGGGGAAATCCCATGGACAGAGGAGTCTCATGGGCTATAGTCCATGGGGTTGCAGAGTCAGACACAATTGAAATGACTTAAAATCTGCATTATGCAGAGTCTACTGATCTAAATGTAATCACATTTGAAAAATATCTTCATGGCAATACCTTAGTCTTGTCTCTGATATAACAATTGAATAACATAGCCTAGTCAAGGTGATACACAAAATTAATCGTCAGAGACAGAAAGGAAAAAGCAAAGAAATAAGATGTGTAGTTGAATAATAAATTACACTTACATAATGTGCACATTTTAATAAGTTTGTATTGACTATGAGTATTATACTGAATATGAGTAGTGGAAAGAATACCGATAAGTTATTCAGAGGTATGGTGTCATACCATATAGATAGAATTAAGAATATAGCAATGCATAAAATCTGGAAATAATATGAGCACACATATTTTATACACATTCGTATCATTTCATACAGTACATTTACATCTTTCACATAAAGCCCTGGAAATGTGTTTCTAGTGCCAATGAGTAAATACATTTGTATTTTAAAATATCTAAAAATGACTAAGATAAAGAAAGATAGGAGTTTAAAAGTTTAATTTAAAAGCCATCACTTCGTGGCAAATAAACGGGGAGACAATGTAAACAGTGAGAGACTTTATTTTCTTGGGCTCCAAAGTCACTTCTGATGATGACTGCAGCCATGATATTAAAGGATGCTTGTCCCTTGGAAGAAAATCTATGACAAAACTAGACAGAGTATTAAAAAACAAAGAAATTACTTTTCCAAAAAAGGCCCATCTAGTCAAAGTATTGGCTTTTCCATTAGTCATGTACAGATGTGACAGCTGGAGGATAAAGAAAGCTGAGCACCAAAGAATTGAAGCTTTTGAGCAGTGGTGTTGGAGAAGACTCTTGAGAGTCCCTTGGACTGCAAAGAGATCAAACCGGGCAATCCTAAAGGAAGTCAGTCCTGAATATTCATTAGAAGGACTGATGCTGAAGCTGAAGCTCCAATACTTTGGCCCCCTAATGTGAAGAGCTGATTCTTTAGAAAAGATCCTGATGCTGGGAAAGATTGAGGGCAGGAGGAGAAGCAGATGCAGAGGATGAGATGGCTGGATGGCATCACCGACTCAATGGGCATGAGTTTGAGCTAGCTCCAGGAGATGTTGGAGGACAGGGAAACCAGGCGTTCTACAGTCCATGGAGTCACAAAGAGTCGGGCATAACTGAGTGACTGAACATCAACAGATAATAATTAAATATATATTCTGGGTGAATGAATGACTACAAGAGTATTTTGATTTAAGTACTTTTATGTTGAAATAAAATATTGTCAAAATATTGTAAATTGGTCATGCTACTCTTTTGTTATCCATTTTAACTTATGTTTATCTCCCTTATTGACATGGAATAAATATAATAGTAATACACCTTGACATCACATTATTTCTGACAATGAGACTTCATTTGACTGGTGGTAAATAGTTAAACTTTTGTGTGAAAAGATATGAACAACAGTCTCCCGAAAAATTAAAAGAAAAGGTAGTTTTTGAGGCTGTACACAGAATCTTCGGAGTCACAGATTAGATGAGGTTGTGGACCAGTAATGCTGAAGAAGCTGAGGTTGAACAGTTATACGAAGACCTACAAAAATTTCTAGAACTAACACCCCCAAAAGATGTCTTCTTCATTATAGAGGACTGGAAAGCAAAAGTAGGAAGTCAAGATCTACCTGGAGTAACAGGCAAATTTGGTCTTGGAGTACAGAAGGAAGCAGGGCAAAGGCTAAAAGAGTTTTGCTAAAAAAATGCACTGGTCATAGGAAACATCCTTTTCCAGCAACACAAGTGAAGACTCTCAACATGAACATCACCAGATGGTCAATAATGAAATCAGGTTGATTATATTCTTTGCAGTCAAAGATGCACAAGCTCTATACAGTCAGCAAAAACAGGACAGGGAGCTGACTGTGGCTCAGATCATGAACTCCTTATTGCAAAATTCAGACTTAAATTGAAGAAAGTAGGGAAAACCACTAGACCATTCAGGTACGACCTAAATCAAATCCCATATGATTGATTATACAGCAGAAGTGACTAATAGATTCAAGGGATTAGATTGATAGACAGAGTGTCTGAAGAACTATGGACAGAGGTTCCTGACATTGTACAGGAGGCAGTGATCAAGACCATCCCCAAGAAAACAAAATGCACAAAGGTAAAATGTTTGTCTCATGAGGCCTCACAAAGAGCTAAGAAAAGAAGAGAAGTGAAAGGCAAAGGAGAAAAGGAAAGATATACTCATTTGAATGAAGAGTTACAAAGAATAGCAAGGAGAGATAAGAAAGCTTTCCTCAGTGATCACTGCAAAGAAATAGAGGAAAGCAATAGAATAGGAAAGACTAGAGATCTCTTCAAGAAAATCAGAGATACAAAGGGAACATTTCATGCAAAGATGGGCACAATAAAGGACAGAAATTGTATGGACGCAACAGAAGGAGAAGATATTAAGAAGTGTCAAGAATACACAGAACTATACAAAAAAGATCTTCATGACTCATATAACCACCATGGTGTGATCACTCCCCTAGAGCCAGACATCCTGGAATGTGAAGTCAAGTGGGCCTTAGGAAGCATCACTAGGAACAATGCTAGTGGACTGATAGAATTCCAATGGAGCTATTTCAAATCCTGAAAGATGATGCTGTGAAAGTGCTGCACTCAATATGCCAGCAAATTTGGAAAACTCAGCAGTGGCCACGGGACTGGAAAAGTCAATTTTCATTCCCATCCCAAAGAAAGGCAATGCCAAAGAATCCTCAAACTACCGCACAATTGCACTCATCTCACATGCTAGCAAAGTAGTGCTCAAAATTCTCCAAAACATGCTTCAACAGTACATGAGCCGTGAACATCCAGATGTTCAAGCTGGATTTAGAAAAGGCAGAGAAACCAGAGATCAAATTGCCAATATTTTCTGGATCATCAAAAAAGAAAGAATTCCAGAAAAAAATATGTGCTTATGCTTTATTGACTACACCAAAGCTTTTGACTGTTTGGATCGCAACAACTGTGGAAAATTCTTAAAGAGATGGGAATAGTAGACCCCCTGACTTGCCTCCTTAGAAATCTGTATGCAGGTAAGAAGCAACAGTTAGAAATGGACATGGAACAACAGACTGCTTGCAATTAGGGAAAGGAGTACATCATCTGTATATTGTCATCTGCTTATTTAACTTATATGCAGAGTACATCATGAAAAATGCCAGGCTGGATGAAACACATGCTGGAAACAAGATTACTGGGAGAAGTATCAATAACCTCAGATATGCAGGTGATACCACCCTTTTGGCAGAAAGCGAAGAACTAAAGAGCCTCTTGATGAAAGTGAAAGAGGAGAGTGAAAAGTTTGGCTTAAAATTAAACATTCAGAAAACTAAGATCATGGCATCTGGCCCCATCACTTCATGGCAAATAGGTGGAGAAATCATAGAAACAGTGACAGACTTTATTATTATTATTATTATTTTGGTGGGGGGTGCTGCAAAATTACTGCAGATGGTGACTGCAGCCATGAGATTACAAGATGTTTGCTCCTTGGAAGAAAAGCTATGACCAACCTAGACAGCGTGTTAAAAAGCAGAAGCATTACTTTACCAACAAAGTTCTGTCTAGTTAAGCTATGGTTTTTCCAATAGTCATGTATGGATGTGAGAGGTGGACTATAAAGAAAGCTGATCACTGAAGAACTGATGGTTTTGAACTGTTGTGTTGGAGAAGACTCTTGAGAGTCCCTTAAACAGCAAGGAGATCCAACCAGTCCATCCTAAAGGAAATCAGTCCTGAATATTTATTGGAAAGACTGATGCTGAAGCTGAAACTCCAATACTTTGGCCACCTGATGCAAAGTACTGATTCATTGGAAAAGATACTGATACTGGTACAGATTGAAGGCAGGAGGAGAAGGGAATGACAGAGGATGAGATTGTTTCATGGCATCACTGACTCAATGAAGAAGGGTATGGGTAAACTCTGGGAGTTGATGATGGACAAGGAGGCCTGATGGGCTACATTCCATGGGGTCACAAAGAGTCAGACATGATTTAGCAACTGAATTGAAGAGACCAGTTAATTATCATTGTGACAGTCCAGGTGAGAAAGAATATGGCATGTAATTGGAGGATAGTGACTTCCAAGGTGGCTCAGTAGTTAAAAAAAAAAAAAAAATCTGCCAATGTAGCAAATGTAGAAATGTAGGAAATGTACATGTAGGAAACACATGTAGGTAACACAAGAGACGTGCCTTCTGTCCCTAGGTTAGGAAGATCCACTGGAGGAGGAATTGGCAACCTGCTCCAGTATTCTTGTCTAGGAAATCCCATGGACAGAGATGCTGGCATGCTACACAGTCCATAGGGTCATAAAGTGTCAGACACAAGTGAGTGACTGAGCACACACACACACAAAGACACACACACACACACAACAGGAGGACAAGGACAAAGGTGGAGGTAAGTGAATGCATTTGAGATTTGTATAACAAGTTGAATCCACATAACTTGATGAGAGTTTGGATACGAGTGAGTAAGAACTGTGGAAAACTACTTATTTCAACTACTAATCATTACCATCATCTTCCGGCACTTGCTGAATTATGGACAGGAAACACTGAGAGCAAATTTCTGGTTAAGTTTTCACCATCGCAAAACTTTGAAAAAGAGAAAAGCAGAGCCAGTTTGGAAGGCAGAACAGAAGCAGAAACCATTTGTGTCTCCTGCAGAGTTTCAGGTGTAAGCTTGGGCTTTGGAAGACATGAAGTTATGTAGCTCTCCTAGTGTTTCCTTGATAATTTCCCTGTCTGCTGTTACAGGCAGTTCCTTTTATTGTCTGAAGTTGTCTTTACTTCTGCAAAACTGATTTTCTAAAATCTAAGAATGAAATTGAGAGTTAGTAATAATTTTTCAGGCCTTGACTCCTCCAGCCCTTTAACAGAATTTTAAGGTTATCATTTCTTGTATTAAACACCTATCTGTAGAAAAGGCAGATTTCTATTTTTCTGTCTGATTCTGGCCCAGTTGTGCCTGATGTGAGAAATGTGCTGAACCTCCCCCCAGTCTGCATTATTTCAGGTTTAAATCTACTGATAAGAAGTAGTTGTGTGAGACCTGGAAAATGAAAGAGAAAAAAAAGGCAATTATTCCATTCAGGGTGGGCAGGACCCACAGGTTTCTTAAGAAGTAATATACTGCCAACTCTTCAGGCTTTAATAAAGTTTTCCTGCAAATTTCCTGTCCTCTGCTATAGGCATCTATGATCATGGGCATTTTCCTGCTAGTTTGATGACTCTTTTCATTTCCTAAAACCTCTCCTAGAAAATGTTCTACTAGACTATTGTAAATCAAATCTTCCAATAATTCTTATATATTTAATTCCTTCAATTACTTTAAACCTTTTGACTTACATAGAGTGAGAAAAATCAAACTTCAGTAGGCACATACTCAGACCTATAAATAATGCTTTGTAAGTGCAAGATTAGGACATGAATTCAGGAAAAAAAATGCATTTGGATCTTAACAAAAAACTTGAAATTCTGTCTTATGATATTTTACTGATACCTCTGAGTAATGCAGATTTTGTGATAGTTTTTTTCAGAATATATATATATATATATATATATATATAGTTAGTGAGGATATCTCACCAGAATTGATACCTTAAAGTATAATACTAATAATCTTTTGTAGGTTAACAGTGAAATTTAAGCTCTCAAAACATTGATTCTAGCCTTCAATTAAAAAACAGAAGACATTGTATCATTTTATCAGATTCTATAAAGCTGAGAGATTCAAAGAATAAATTGTATACTGTTGAAAATTCTCTTTGGCTAATGATTTTAGTCAGTTTGCTGCTTAAGTTTATTTTGACATTTGTCAAATCCAAATCTTTAACTTATAAGAAGTCACAGGAGTTCTTTCACCTGCTTGGCATTTGTTCTCATGTTTGACATGAAACCATATAAAAATAACACTTATGCAAAGTCATGCAATATAAATGCACAGTAGCACACAAGCTGCAGCAGTTCATTTAATTCTTATTAACTTGAAATAGGAAGCTGTTATGACCCCAAAAGAACAATCATTTCTCTCAGCCCAACTCTAACTATTTCTCTTTTTGGATAAGTAAATTTCGTAAAAATAATTTATACCTACTTAAGAGTCTAATTTATTATTTCATTGATGACCTATTAAGCAGTCAACTCTGTACTATGCTCTGTGATTATTAAAGAGATAACTTTCTGGCATGATAAATTAAGATCAATTCAGAGAGGAGCAACAGATAAGAATTTTAAAATCTAAGCTAACTAGAGATAGAAAGATAAGTGACCACTCCATCTTCCCATGTTCTGCAAAGTGTCGCTATGGGACTTTACACATGAAGTGACTTGCATTTAGTTCGTTTTCTAAATGCGCTTCTCTCTGCACTTACAAGTTTCTCAAAAAGTGACTGTGGATGGAGAGGGTAGTGCTTTAAAACTATTTCAGAATATACTCCGCTGGTATTAATTTTGATATCAGGAAGGCTGATTCACACTAGACTATGTTTCAAAATAAAATTGCCCATAAAGATATTGTAGTTCCACCCTGACAAATTCGTGTTTTAGAGAATTTTCCATAATTCTTAAGCAAAGCATTAAACCTACTTCACTGTTAAATTATATAAGAAAAAATGATTTACAGGCTTCTGTTTTAAAGAAATGACAGGGATGGCCACTACTTAAACAAGATCTGTATCTTATGAGAAGTACTGTATATGATAATCACTTTAGGAAAAGTGTCCATTCAAAGGAATGGCTGCATTGGGAGAGATTATGGATGAATTGTAGAGTTAAATGCTGAAAATCTAGGTTATTTCAAAGTCATACAATCTTCTCTGAAGCATGCAGGTTAAAACAGAGCTGAATGACAAAAGCTATGCTATAAGCATCTCCTTTAACCTAAGCTAAAGCACCTCCTTTAACAGCAGAGGACAAGGGATAAAAAAGTAATCACTGATCAGTTGCTTAATTGATCAGATAGTGTTTCAGTCCACAGGAATATGCCCAGTTAGAAGCTTAGATAATATTTTGTTCAGTTACTAGTTCATGTCTGACTCTTTGCGACTCCGTGCCCTTTAGCCCTCCAAGCGCCTCTGTACATGGGCTTCTCCAGGCAAGAATGCTGGAGTAGGTTGCATTTACTACTCCAGGGAATCTTCCCAAACCAGGGTTGGAACCCACTTGTCCTGCATCAGGAGTCACCAGGGAAGCCCCAGAAAATATGTACCTGGCTATAAACAAAATATGTTTACTATTTGTGTTTATAATAACCCTTAAATATCAAGTATCACATCATGTACTATATATTTTCAGATACATTTTCTAATTTGATCTTCAAAAATTGACCAAGTGCATAAAGCAGGCATATTTAATGAATTCCTACAAAGTACTAAAATAGGCATAGGGAAGGTAGGACAATTTCATTTGTTTTCCTCAACTCTGTCCTCCTTTGCCATAGAGGTATTGCTACATTTTATTTTTTTTCACATGAATAAGCTGAAGTAGGAGACTATAATTACCTGACAATATGATAGAATCTATATAAAAGCTGTTCTTCATGCATAATCCAGGCAAATTCCACACTAGATTGCTTAATTAATAGGACACTGGGAGAAAAATCATTACTTAAAGCACTAAAGTAATAGCATAGAGCTGGAATTGGATTGGATTTGCAAATATCTTAAAACAAAGGTTAGAAAACTAGGGCCTGTGGGCTTGCTGCCTGATTTTACAAATAATATTTTTATTGGAACATAGTTGTGCCACTAATTTATGTATCATCTGTGACTGTTTTACTCTATAAAAGCAAACATTGAGAAGTTACAGTAAACACTATATGCAGAGCAAGGCTAAAATATTTACCCTCTGAGCCTTTAAGAAAGATTTGCTGCCCACTTACTGGAATTCAGAAGGGCCACAATTTCAAATCACAACACAACAGTAGGGAGAACGCAACACACAATCAGGAGGAAACTCAAACAGTAGCTTTTCCCAGAGAATGGTTCTAACCTCCTACAGGGAGCAACAGACTTACTCAGTGGGTTAAGCTCATTGAGAGAGATGAGCCCCCCAAACACCCAACTTGAAAAACCAACATAGCTAGGCACTTGCAATGGCAAAACCCAAGAGCCTAAAAGGAAAAAAAAGAAAGAAGAAAGAAAAACCATTATCTCAGTACCAAAAATCACTCTTACTGCCCAAATCTTCATTTCTAGTATCATTCACCAGAAGACAGTCGCAGAGCTCCCAACCCAGGGACTGAGCCTAGGTCTCCCTCATTGTAGGCAGATGCTTTACTGTCTGAGCCACCAGGAAAGTCCTAAAACATAGGTAATTAATACTCAAAAAATAAAATGTAAATCTAAAAGCAATATAGCAAACATAAATCTAAAATTGTTTTAAAATTAGAGTAAATTCACAGCGTTCTTGGGAGAGACATTTGTGTCCAGAGTTGTCACATGAGCCAAATTCTATTGCAACACTGATTGCAAATAAATAGCACCTGCAGAGTCATGCAACCATGTTCCTTCTCTGCTGCATAGTTAGGCTCTCTACCTAGTGTTTGCTTTTGCACCACACTTGGTATTCACTACTTATGTACTAGCTTTGAGGCAGTTCTTAAGTACCTGCAAGCTAAAGGGTGTCACCGGAAGTTTCCAACATCTGAAGAAATTCCACTGTGTTGTAGGTACATGTGTTCGCATGATCCAGAAACATCATATAAACAACCACCTCCTTCAGGCCCAGTTCAAATATTACCTGTTTAGAGAAAGTTTTCTTACCACATCTCCCTGCCCTATCCCCTCCTGGGGACTGCTTTGAGATTATGAGAATGGGAGCTGCATGGCTCTCTCTTGTTTAGAGTATATTTGGGGTCTTAAGAGAAATTGTGTCATTCTCTCTGATTTTAAAGACACTTAGACATGTAATCAGTGCTCAATAAATACTTACTGATTAGGATTTAAAAGGGAAAATTGGATAAATACGCTATCTATATGTCATTAGAAAGAACCAAGAATGAGAACAGCAGAATGGATTCTCACTATCTTACGATGTGACTTCTGCCCCTTACGATGTATGTTACTATGAGTTGCTATAGTTTGTATATATGTGTGTGTGTGTATGTATATATATATAATGGTATTTTTCATTGCTGGGCTTCCCTAATGGCTCAGTGGTAACAATCTACCTGCCAATGTAGGAAATGCAGGTTTGATCCCTAGGCTGGGAAGATCCCCTAGAGAAGGAAATGGCAACCTAGTATTCTTCCCTAGCAAATCCCATGGACAGAGGAGTCTGGTGGGCTGCAGAAGAGTCGCAAAAGAGTTGGACATGACTTAGTGACTAAACAACTACAAGTTTTTCACTGCATGACACCAAGTAAACTAGAACCAAATCATCCTTAAAAAAAGTAACAATATAGGGATCATGTAACTATCACATTTAATAGTATTTTTCAAATGGATCTCTTGAAGAAAATAATTACTAAGTAATAAAATCTTTTAACATATGCACTTTCACATTTTCCTTCTACTTTTAGTAGTGAATGACATGTATCTTACAAGTAGTTTAATAGTGGTTTAACTGCATGAGATTTAACTTTTGAAAAGATTAACAATGTTAACTACATAGTACCTTTTCCCAAAGAATACCTACTAAATACCTGCGTATTCCAAACCAGTATCGCTTGACTCTTTTATTACTAATGCAAAGCAGTACAGGTATGTCATTTTAAAATTCATTTTTATACTGATCCTCTTTTACTTGTTCTGATCCTCTCTCACCTGGGGTAATGTCTTAAGTCAAAAGCTAATTGTAAAAGCCACGACTCAGATCAGTTCTGCTTGAATAAAAGGACTGTCTGGAAGAAGAGAGGCACCTTGGGTTGCTTTATAAAGGTTTGATGTTGCTGAGATTCCCAGTCTCTCAGTGGGACTGATGCCATGTTTAACATATTTGATACATTTAAGTATCCTACCTTTCAGAAATGCAATTAGAGCTCATGATGGAATACTCTGATTAACTTAATGTTGTAGACAGTATGAAAGTCAATGGAAGTGATTAGGGAAGGGAAACTATGAGCTGCAACCTGCCTCAGGGATTAGCATACATGCCACAAAACGTAACATTTGGCTTTTAGAAGTGTAAGGCATGTGGCAAAAGAAGACTCAGCATGGAAATGAATTGCTCTTCCCCTGCAAGCTTTTTGAGTTCAAATCCCAAGGTTCTACAAGCTTTGTGCAATCAATTTAATTAGAAAAAAAGAATATATTATAAGGCAGCAAATGATTTACAAGGGCGGAAACCCTTCTGCCACCCGAATGTTAAGTACACTAAGTTGGTTCACTCATAGAAACCTAAGAAATGACTTCTAGCTCTAGCTATCTATGCTTTAATAGCTCTGATAGTTTTTATCGATGTTGCAAACCAAACATTTTAAAGCTGAAAATCACAAGAAAAATTTAGGATTTTAACATAATATAAAATTCTATGTGTGTTGGTGCTACTTCCTCATACATATTCAATCATATTCTCTTTCTCTGAGCCAATAATGATAATCTTTGCTTGGCACAAAATACAGAAGGGTCCATAGTCTTTATTTAATTCTACCCATTCAACCTAAAAAGTGGGTAGAATGCACCCCCTCCCGGGGCAGATTTTATGGATGTCATATCTACTTTGCCTTTGCCAGATCAGTCAAGATTTATTTCATCAGTAGAAACAGGCATTTTAACTGCTTGGCAATGATTCAGTAATGATTCAATGTTAATATCTGCCCACCATGCTTTAATATTTACTCTAAAAATATTAAGAAGAAGGATTTTAGGTTACTTTCTTTCCATAAGGAGAGTAGAAAGAGAACATGGAGAATAGTCACTGTAGATAAAATAAAAACTTCTGTCTTGTTTTTATCCTGAGTGAAGTGGGTGTGTGCTAGAGAAATCAGTAGATGACCTGGTGCTCAGTAGTGACGGTGGATATTATCTCGGTATTTCAGGTCAGCCCTTGGTCAGCTGCTGTCTCCTTTAATCAAGGAGAACTACATTCTTTGATATAATACAGACCATGAACTCTGATATCAGAAGAGGAGAATTAGAAGAACATGTCAGGCTTATTATCTTTCTTTTGTTCCTAGGGCAGAGATCATTTTGCTGGAAAATGCATCAGGGAACCATGTGTGTTTATTTATGAAAGCCTTCTTTGCGCTACCCAGACACATCAGATAATTCAGCAGTCCTGTGAGGCTGGGGTTCAGTTCTCTGTCTCTGTGAATCTCAAAAGTCATTGCTTAAAAATAGCTAATCCCTCTCTCTGGTTGAGGATTAAATTATGAAAAAAAATCAAACTCATTCTAAGTTTTAAAAGATACAGAAAATGCTCACATAGGAAAACAAACAAAAAACAACAACAAAAAAAACCAGCCAAGAAAGGAGCAGGGGGATGTGACAGCAGTGCAAATGAAGAGTAGTTTCTCTGAATTCCCCAATGTGAATTTAGTGCTTTTTCATATTCTCGCCTAATTTCCTTTCTTTCTTTTGCTCATTACATACTTGCTATTCATGACAACATATACACAATTATTTATTTGTATGCCCTTTGTGGATGATCATTAATATGCAGAGGGAAAAATATGTCATATTAAGTAAATTAATATACTGCATTTGTGTGCCAGTTGAATATAACAATAATTTAAGAATGCATATTCTTAAATAATCAAGGTTCTTTCTGTTCCCACATATGGTTTGAATGTGTCACTTCTATGGTTGATTAGTAGCAATAAGGAATGATATGTAATAATAATAGGAAAAGAAGAGTGCCATTTAATTTTGATAGAAACTCAGTTTCAGTAATAATAACATAAAAATGAGTAAGGATGTTTTGAAAAAAGAATACTAATCAGCTCTTTATTCTATCCATGTGTACTTATAAATATTACCATATCATCTAAAGTAACAAATCATCAGTAACCGAATGAAAAAGCCCCAGATGAACAACCTAAGGAAGTGACACAGATTTAGGAGCTAATATGGTATGATGGATTAAACCTTGGAATCTAGAACTAACTTATCTTGTGTATGACTTTAGGCAAATCAGTTTTTCTTTGTCCCAGTTTCCCTTATTAGTATGCTAGGAAGAATATCAGTACCTTACTTTGCTAATAGAGATTTAAATGAGATAACACTTAAAGCAACACTTAGAATAACACCTGGAAATGCAACTGCAATTAAAAAAACAAAAAAAAAAGAGTGAGTGAGATTTAAAGGAAGAGCTTTGTTTGTCATATCCAGAAACATTTGAAATACAAATCTCATCATGAATACTTTCTTGGTTTTGGCCAGAAGTGTAACTGAATGAAGATCAGTAAGAGGCAGTGGCTCCTTTTCAAAGCACAGAGGGAACTGACTCAGCACCTTGTCTCACCTGGGTGCCAGCCTGACACCCAGGTCACAGTCAACTCAACCTCAGCTCAGCCTCGACGTGCTGCTCATCATTATGTTTCCGGTGAGGACACGCATATAGCATTTGTTGGGATTCCAATCAGGATTCATTGCTCAGCACCCAGCGCGCTGGTGTTCAGTAGATGATACTAGTGGATAAAGTCATTTATTTACAGAAGGTGAGTGAACACAAGAGTGAGAAATACATAGGATTTGCACAGTGAACACATTTTCCCAGCATGTTCTTTGGTACAGATTTCAATTTCAAGTACTTACTTAAAAAGATAAAGTAACATGACTGTAGAATACTTTATAAAGGGGGAGAAATGTTTGTTCTTAAACACTGTGCTATTTGGACAAATTATTTTAATGATATATGATGATGGGTGAGTATGAATAAATATAAGATTTATGAACTTCTAATTTTATTTATATAGTCCCTGAAACTTGACATTGTCAAGTGATCAGATGAAATTCTATGTAAATTGAATTTGTCAAGTGCAGGTATGTGTTACGTTTTAAAGAGAGTTAAACTTAGATAATTAGCTCTGCAAAGGAAGCTTCCAGAATAATGCAGAGGTCTTTTGGGATGAGAAAGAAGTTTCTGAAAACTGAGGTGTCAGTAAGAGCTGGATAATTGCCTAGAACTTGCCTGAGCCCTAAGAATATACAGAAGAGAAAAAGATGACAAAAACCTTTTCATCAGAGAATATATGGCAACATGTCATTATTTTATTTTATTTTTTAATGAGAAAGGACAGTGGAATATAGAGAGAAGCCAAGGTGCAGCTTTTCATTTTGTATCTTCAGAGGTGATGAGAACAATCTGCTTTGTACTTTAAATTCTTAGTATAAAATTAGAACTTTGGGTATCAGACTTTAGATATTACAAAAGATATGAAAGCTTTTTCTTGGAGCCCTTAGCCCAGTTACTTTGTTTTCCATGTAGTTCCAATATTAACATAACATAGAAATAATTTCACTTTTCCATCAGTTACAAAAGTGAGAAAAATCAACCCTTTCTTTGTTCATAGTTTTTTTTTTTCCCCCTAAAACAAATAAACCTAGAAAACGTCGCCACCAAGTGCAGTTACTACTTAATTTAGCAGATCTTTTTCCAAGTAAATGTCACAGAGGAGGGATGTTCAATCAGAACATCTCATACATAATGTATAACTCAAGCAATTAATTTTTCCTTTGGTAGTAACAGTACATTACCATGGAAGGGTCAAAGTAGGCAGGCAGGAAGTAACAGCAAGCTAATTATTGTCCTAAATTAATTCATATTCTTCTCACCTTTTGTTGTATTATTAACTATAGTCAACATACTGTGCATTTCATTCTCAGGACTTATTTTATAAACAGAAGTTTGTAGATAGCTTTCAGCCATCTTCACTCATTTCCACTTGATTTTCTTTTGCCCATAATATTTCTAGAGTAAGATGAGTCTATGAGCATTCCTAAAGATTAACTTCATATAATTATAATAATTATTAAACAATCACAACAAGTTATAATGTCATGTTTCCTATACATTAAGCTCAGTTAATTCTTTATATGTATTATTTCGGTTACTTCCTCTAATAATATGATGAGGTATACATCCTTAATGTTACCACTGTACAGATGGAGCTACCAAAAGACAATGTTTTAAGTAACTTCCAAAGTTTACACGAGAAAGAAACATTAGCAACTGGAAAACAATGTGAAATGTACTTCATACACCACTTACTCTCTTTACCATGTAAATGAAGCAATATTACAGAAATATGTGATTTCCATATATCATCTCTACCCCCGTTTTTAGGGCAAAACGTTCTACAGATTTGTACCTCTGTGTCATCATGAATATATGGTCATTTCCAAGTCCAGCCTTATGTCTGGCTGAGATAAACCACTTAACACTGCAAAACCCAAAGAACAGATCACAATTAAAATATTAAAATGAATAAACACAAAGAAATAGCATAAAGTTGTGCAAACTATTTTAATATGCTTTCAAGTGGCCTAAGAAAAATATCAATTATATTTACTTTTTTTTATTTTGCTAATGCTGTGGAAAATTCTGAAAGAGATGGGAATACCAGACCACCTGACCTGCCTCTTGAGAAATCTGTATGCAGGTCAGGAAGCAACAGTTAGAACTGGACATGGAACAACAGACTGGTTCCAAATAGGAAAAGGAGTACGTCAAGGCTGTATATTGTCACCCTGCTTATTTAACTTATATGCAGAGTACATCATGAGAAATGCTGGACTGGAAGAAACACAAGCTGGAATCAAGATTGCTGGGAGAAATATCAATAACCTCAGATATGCAGATGACACCACCCTTATGGCAGAAAGTGAGGAGGAGCTAAAAAGCCTCTTGTTGAAAGTGAAAGAGGAGAGTGGAAAAGTTGGCTTGAAGCTCAACATTCAGAAAACGAAGATCATGGCATCTGGCCCCATCACTTCATGGGAAATAGATGGGGAAACAGTAGAAACAGTGTCAGACTTTGTTTTTTTGGGCTCCAAAATCACTGCAGATGGTGACTGCAGCCATGAAATTAAAAGGCGCTTACTCCTTGGAAGAAAAGTTATGACCAACCTAGATAGTATATTCAAAAGCAGAGACATTACTTTGCCGACTAAGGTCCGTCTAGTCAAGGCTATGGTTTTTCCTGTGGTCATGTATGGATGTGAGAGTTGGACTGTGAAGAAGGCTGAGCGCCGAAGAATTGATGCTTTTGAACTGTGGTGTTGGAGAAGACTCTTGAGAGTCCCTTGGACTGCAAGGAGATCCAACCAGTCCATTCTGAAGGAGATCAACCCTGGGATTTCTTTGGAAGGAATGATGCTAAAACTGAAGCTCCAGTACTTTGGGCACCTTATGCGAAGAGTTGACTCATTGGAAAAGACCCTGATGCTGGGAGGGATTGGGGGCAGGAGGAGAAAGGGACGACCGAGGATGAGATGGCTGGATGGCATCACGGACTCAATGGACGTGAATCTGAGTGAACTCCGGGAGTTGGTGATGGACAGGGAGGCCTGGCGTGCTGCGATTCATGGGGTCGCAAAGAGTCGGACACGACTGGGTGACTGAACTGAACTGAATGCTGCACACTAGCAAGGTGAATTTCAAATGATTCAAACTACATGAAATGCCAAATGGATTTGATACTTTAATGTATCTACTTTATTGATTAGTTTGCAATGTGAAAGAAACATCATGAACATGCTTTATTTTATTCAGTTTTTAAGAGACATGGCCATTGATCTTTGTTATGCCCACCTTTGCCAAGATGGCTCTGTCTCTCTTCCCCTTCCACTTACTCTGTGCGTCAGGACCTCTGCTTTCTGGGTAGGGATGGAAAGGTGAAAGACAAAGGACTGGCAGTATCAGAACTTCACAGCCAGAGTCCTGAGTGATCGCAGGCATCTGATGGCTGCCCCCAAGTTCTGGATTTTATGCAGGAGGGATTAGGATACGTTTTAAGGACCAGAGGTCTCTGTTTTTCCTCAGCTGTGTCACATACTCTTTGAATGACTGATTTAGCTCCAGAAGCTTCTCCCTTCTGTGCAAAATACCTACAGGTGCAATGCTTAATCTCTGGGAAATTACGCAGTTTTGCCTTGTCAAAGGGTAGGAACTGCATTTTGCCCAGTTCTTGCCCTCTCTCCCTGGCATTTCATACAGGCAGCTTCCCATCCTCAGAGCTCTCTAGGAAAAGAAGACAACAACAAGTGCTAACAGGTCCCAAGGATCTAACCTGTGATTGAGATGCTAATCTCTAGTGTAATTGTGAAATTACAATTTCCTGCAGGAGGAGATAGATAATAGTTAAGAGATATGTGATAGATGGATATGTGGATGGAAGGATGGTTGGATGGGTATGAAGATACAGAGGACAGACATAATTAGATACAAAAAAAACCAGATATGGGACTGGCCTGGTGGTGTAGTGGTTAGGACTCTGGGCTTCCACTGAAAGGGGTGTGGGTTCAATCCTGGTCAGCTTGCTAAGATCCCACATGCTGCTCAGTGTGGCCAAAACAAAAAGAAAGAAAGAAAAAAAAAAGCCACATAATCCTTTCCTACATTTCTCTCGCTAATGTGTCTCCCAGCTTTTAGTGTCTTTGATACCTAATGCCTATTTATATCATAAAAAAGAACATGAAACTACCTTGAAGGTTTTGTGTAGCGCTGCGAACTCAATAATAAATTTGTTCCCAGATTGTTTTCTAACATGTGAAGCAGAATTGCCATGCATCACAAATGTTTTCCTGCACATCACACTTTATGGGAACTTATTCATATGAAAATTTATACATCATCAAAGGATGTGTTTCGACCAAACAGGGTAACTGCCATTACCCCTCCCCACAACAGGAAGTGATATAATTAAGTACAAACAAGTTAAAATAACACACTTATAATTTACAGAAAGATTTTGAAAATCTGGTGTATTTTCAAAGTTCTGAGATACAAATAATATCGCAGAACTACCCAGTGCCAATCTCATTTGACAAATACTTTAATTCTATACTAATATTCAACAAAGTTAAGGTTGCTTCTATAATACACGACCAAGAAAAATAGATTGGAATTCATTACTGCATTCATTCAAGAAATATTTATTGGTCACATACTGTGTTCCAGAAGCTACTTCAGACAAGAACAAGTGAAAAAGTCAATTTCTTGCCCAATTAGGGTTTACATTGTAATAAAATGATAAAGACAATAGCAAGTACCATATGTACAATGAAATACCAAGTAACTGAGTCATCTGATGGAAAGGAAGCAAAGCAAGGGACCCACATTTGGTGGAGAGTAGCCCAGTAGGTCTTTCTGGGGAAGTCTACCAAGAAAAATAGATTGGAATTCATTACTGCATTCATTCAAGAAATATTTATTGGTCACATACTGTGTTCCAGAAGCTACTTCAGACAAGAACAAGTGAAAAAGTCAATTTCTTGCCCAATTAGGGTTTACATTGTAATAAAATGTAAAGACAATAGCAAGTACCATATGTACAATGAAATACCAAGTAACTGAGTCATCTGATGGAATGGAAGCAAAGCAAGGGACCCACATTTGGTGGAGAGTAGCCCAGTAGGTCTTTCTGGGGAAGTCGGAATTGATCATGGACTTGAATGAAGTGAGGGAATGAAAAATAGAAATGTTTGGAGAATGGTTGTTTCAGGCCTTGAGCATGACATTGGAAGAGTGGAGAGCACAGAGAAATAAGCAGAACACAGGATGATACACGACTTTGTATGTCAGGTCAGAAAGCTGACTTATATTTTAAATGTGCTGTGAAGCCCTTGGGATCGTTCCCTGAAAAGAAAGGGATCTGTGCGTTCCAGCAGAGCCGTGTTAGCTGTTGTGATGATGGGCTGTCATTTATTGAGCTCTTGCGTTTTGTCTGGTACTGCACACTCTTCCTGTTTTGCTTATTCTTCACAACAATGGGGTGAAATAGGTAGATTGGACCTCATTTTAGCAATCACAACCTCAGACGTGGAAAGATTATTCAGTTTGACAAAGTTCACACAGTTACCTGAATGAAAGTGAAATAATGCAAACTTAGATGTGACAGGCTCAAGCCATGGGCTTAGTGAACAAATATGGCTAATATTTTCTGATCCCTATAAAGGCTTTTAACATCTTCCTGTATCAATCACCAGTAGTTTAAGACTTAGGTATCAACCTCTAAGTTAATGAAGAGTGACATTTAAGTCTGTGTGTTAGTTGCTTATTCGTGTCTGACTCTATGCAAGTCCATAGACTGTAGCCCATAAGGCCCCTCCATCCATGGGATTCTCCAGGCAAGAACACTGTAGTGCAGGTAATAATGTGAAGCTGTGCTATTTCACAAGTATCCATGCTGATTTACCTTTATTAACATTTACAAAAATGAGATCTTAATGTCATGTCTTTCGCTTGGGATACAGCTGTATTCTTGCAACACCTGTGTGACTATAAAAAAAATTTAAATAGTTTTTGAAATATTACTGAGTATAATTTCAGAAAATTGCAACATCAACTAGAATCTGATTGTATTTTTTATATATAATTTTAAAAGAACACTTTTTAGACTAACATATAGGTATCCATCCGTGAATCTCTTTTTCTATGTATGCTATGATTGACAATCCTATCATTAATTAAATCAGAATTTATGTTCACACATCTGCTTAATGCCACTGGACTCAAACATTAAACCTTATTGATGCAGATATTGCATCAGTGTGCATTTTTATAAGATGTTCATCCAAGTTGATAAGCTGTTTATAAGGCTTCCATCCATGACAGAACTAACTGTAAGCCCCAAAGATTCTATTTTTTTTTCCAATCTATTTTCCATGGATTGCTTCACCTGCTATTTATCACACTTTCAATTTCTTTAACCAAGATTATATACACTATTTTCTAAATACAGGGAGCAGCCATTCATGGAATGATTCATGAAAATTTCCCTAACTATACTTTTTCAATTTTTATGTCAATATGATAGGAGTGTAAATGTTCTCTCAACCCATACATTTCTTTTTTACTTGCAAGTTTTTGCTCTTGTGGAAGTTTCTTTTATTTACTGTTCTTACTTTTCCCTAAGTAAATAACGATATGCATGTACAAGGATTTACTACAGTTTATGTCCTCTCCAACTGCTTTTAATATCTTCCAAGCTTTACAAAAGCTTGATTTTCTCAAGCTTTTGTAAAATTATACCTGTGTTGCTGACACAAAATGATATGAATGCTACCTGATTGATATTGATGAAAAACTTATCTTCTATTACATGGTTTGGATGTTTATATCTCAACATACAGAGAGAGAGATTGTAGGTATTCAACTGTTCCAACTTCAGCTCAAAATTTTTTGAAATATTTTATTTGAACATATCTGATCAATTTGGTTCAGTTCAGTTTCATACCCTATTAATAAAAAAATGAACACATATAGCAATTTTGAGCACACAGTATTCACTACTTTCTGTTCAACCTGTGAATTTCGAATTTCACTTTGATTTGGATAGAATAAGAATCATCTTACAAGGCTGATTAAAATCAGTGTTTTATTATCTTACTATCTAATGTTACCTTCAAGCTTTATGTCCAGCAGCTTAGCATATTTCCTCCATAATGTTACAATAAAAGTAACTCTTGCACCTAATTTTATACTGAATAATAAAAAAATGACATAGAAGAATCAGTTACAGTCTAAGCATCGATAAAAAAGGAAATGCTGAGAATTTTATCATGTTTTATTTTATGCACAGTAAGAGCAGCACAGTTGATCATAATATTTAGGATGAATACTAATTCCAGTTTGAACCCAGTACTCCTTTCACTTACTTCTATCATTTTGGTAGCAATAAAATTAAAAATTACAATGAAAAAATTTCACACTTACAATTATTTTTTTAAAGTTTTAATTTAATCTTGAGGAAATATTGATATGTACTTTGTGACTGCATTGTGACATGATAAAGAAGTATTTTGAATACATAAGAAAATAACTTATGAAAATCTAAACATAGTCTATGCCTTTTTTTCTATAAAGCTGTAATATCAAAGAGAATATAAATTTACACTATATCTTTGATTCATAAACGAATACCAAGCATCTGTCTAAATTTGAAATCAGTTTTAAAATGTGATGTTGAAGACAATTTTAAAATATCAAACTGGAATGAATCATAGACTCTCAGTCATAAGCTTGCATATTCATAGAAAAGAGTATTTCAAAGTTTTATATAACCACCCAGATTCTCCTATATGTTTTTCTCTGTAGAGTATCAGGAAGTTAACACACAGAAACACTTTACTCTTTGCAAGATTTACAAAATGAATAAATGAAATACAATTAAGACGATCTAGTTCATTGCCCTTTTCACATTAAACAGTCAAAAATTTTGAGAATTTGTATTTGGCATTTAAAAAAAAAAGTCTGAAAGAGTATTTCAGGGGCCTGCTAGAGGGAGTCTGCAGTTAGCTTCACTTCCCTTATCTGCAGTCAGGGACGATATGGGATATTTAATCCAAGAAAATCACAGAATAGTATAAGTTTGTCTCTTTCTTTTCCCAGGGAACTGAAGTAAACAACTTTTCACCAAGCGACTACCAGTTTGCCCAAACATACATTAGCATTTTTTAAAAAAATATATTAATGAAAAAAGCCCTAATTCTTTGACTGCATAGCGGAACCAAACATGCACGCTAATCTTTTAAAGCGAGGTCCCAGTTCGTTAAGATAATCATAATTTTCATCGCGATCAGAGGCTGCGGAGTCTAAGGAGCTCAGGGATCCAGCTAAGGACCCTGTTCCTTCAAAAGCATAGGTCTGGAGGGAGTCGAAAGGTGGGGCACAGGGGTCAGTGTCAGCCTCTTCCAGCTTTTCTAGAATGAACTTCCTGAACACCGCGCTGTCCGGGCCGACCTGCAGAGACTGCCTGTACAGGCTGCGCATCTCCGCCCTGGCGTGTCTGCGGGGCTTGCGGCCCCGCATTACCGCGCTGCCTCGCAGCTCCGCGATGTCAAAGGCCTCCGTGTCCGCCTCTCCGCCACCTTCGTCATCGTATCTGAATATATTCTCTCTGAATTCTTCACTTTTCTCAGGAAACAGAGTTTGTTTCCTCCGTTGTTTCAGACCGAGATTCAGAAAAATAAACCCTATGAAACAAAGCGTATCAGAACATTAACGCAAATACATTATATATTACAAATATTAAGGCTTCATATTACTTCCATTATAAATATAATGCATGTTTATATTTATATTACTATATTATAAATAAACAATAATGCCTAATAATGTTATACTATATATTCATTCTGTTTTTATTGAAACACATTGTCAAATATTGTTACATTTCTATTAATGCATACTATAATTAAATATATAATATGTTATCTACTTACATTATAAAATATTGTTAAATAGTATGTTATTTATAATCTATAAATTCTTGCTTTTGTTACAAGCTCAAGACAAAAGCTTCAGTTTTCTGATTATAAAGCAAAGATATATTTGTCATTGAAAATTTACCAAAAGAACTTGCAGAAAGATAAGGCAGTATAGCAGTCTTAACGGTTGATGATTTAGAGTGGAAAAACATCAGAGAAATATAGTGAACTTTATATGATGATCAATTTATGACAAAATTTTATTTTTTTTCTTTATTGAAAATAGAACAAAGATGAGAAATAAGATTTTCCAATCTACGTGCCTCTGTCAATCTCAGGAACCAGTGATCCGTGTTAGAGGAAGTTAAACACACTGAGACGGTTTGATTTTTACCACTGAGACACATTCTGTGGCATAATTTCTTTCTAAGTTAGTATTTATTGACTAAAAAGTCTGTACTAGTCATTTTTCTAAAAGCTCTACATATATTCATTGATTTGCTGTGATACCCATATTTTATTATAGTGCTCTAGTAAAGATGGTGAAAATGAAGTGCAGAGAGATTAAATCACATGCCCAGGAAACAAAAAGCTGGCATTCAAAACCAGAAAGTTGGTTCACAATCTGTGCTTTGCTATACCATATTAATTTCAGAAATTCCAAACTTATCAGGTTTTTGAGTCATAACACTGATATGTTCACATCAATCAATTGTATCAATATGAAATAGTTTTAACATCGTGTAGAAATAGAATAATTTCAGAATGCTTTTTAAAAAATTTTTGGAGAAAAGTGTGTGTGTGTTTCATGCGTAGTCAACCTTTACACAATTTCAGATCTTATGTATCTATTCAGAATTTCATCTACAGGAACTGAAACAAACAGAAAGTAATGTTATTAATATTATCAAAAGAGAAATACATTAGACAGTGTTTTAGGTAAATCTTACATTTAAATAAATTGAAATAGTGTTCCTAAAATAAACTGTGCCTGAATCCAGGTACAGTAATTTAATACAGCTGAGATATATGGCTGAAATAGAAAGGGATTTAATAAATAATTTTTCCATCTATGAGTTGAAGCACATATTCATGAAACTTTCACAAGAAATTGCTGACTATTGTTGAACCTGACATTCCACCTTTTCAATATGACTCATGCCTTTGACTGTGAGGTTGCCCTTGGTTTACTTGCAGGGCCTCAGGATAGGTTTGGGTCTGTACCAGTGAGTAATGTTGTACTTGCAACCTGCAAACATTATACTGTTTCTGCTGCTTCTTGCTTCTGATATCTAGTTACAAATTCAGTTAGCATCAAAAATAATTTTAAAAACTGAAGCTAGGTAGAAAAGAAGGGTAACTTTGGTAAAAGAAAAATGCATAGTTTTTAAAGCTTTGAGAAAGATGAGAAGAGTGAAGGTAAAGCAAATCCTGAAACATTTTGTATGTCAGTTTGAGTAGTGAGTTTGGGATTTCATAACCCATGGCTCATACGGTTGCTGTCAACATTCAGTACAGTTGTGTTAGCTTTGATGTGAAGTTATGAGGGAAGCAACAGAAGGGTTTAGACTATATAGACTGCTATGTTAAGAAAAGGTAAAAGTTGTGCTTGATGCATAATGTGTAGTTTTGAAAGCCTAGCTAAAACATTTGGAGCCTCATTTGCCTCATCTATAAAATGACTATAACTTACTTCCTTGTAAAATCAACAACAACAACAGCAAACAGATGAAAACAAGTGGAGCTATTTTACTGAGATTTCTTTTGTGTTTAACGCTTTAAGTAAGACCCTCTCTTTTACATGTTTAGAATGAAAACTATGTTTATTTTTAACTACAAAGCTAGCTTAAGCATAATTAGCCATCACAAACAAGTGGCTTTTTTTTTCTTTTTTCTTTTTTTTACAGCAGGAAACTTTCTGTTAGTTCCTCATGATATATGCTGGAAAGTTGGAAACCCTGAGATATATGTGACCGACAGAACTATGTGTGTCCTGATCAGTTGGAATTTCCTTTATTTTTTTCTTTTTTTGGAGTAGAGTTGATTTACAATATTGTGTTAGTTTTAAGTGTACAGCAATCAGTTATGCATGTGTACATATTTACTCTTTTTTAGACTTCTTCCCACATAGGACAGAGTATTGACAAGTTCCCTGAGCTCTACGGTAAATCCTTGTTACTTCTCATTTACATTTTTTTCATCCTAACATTTACTCCCCAATGCTCCTAGCTTCAGTGTGCTGCAGTAAAGGGTTGGATGGAAGTGTGTTATGGTTATGGAACCTCAGCACTTCATTTATTAGCTACATGACCCTTCGTAAATTAGGTAACTCTTTGACTTTCACTTTCTTCACCCGTACAATACAGGTGATAACAGTTGCTACTTCTTGAGGTTATCTTGAGGAGTAAACTGCACAATTTCTGCGAATCACTTAAGACAGTCTCCTGGAGTATACTAAATGTGCAATAGAAGTTCGCCATTATTATTACTAATTTTTATATTACTATATATGTTGCAGTGTGTGTGTCAAAACCACTCCTAAAAGGATGTGCACTTGTGTACTCACATACTCATTAAACTCAAGGGTCATCGATTTTCAACTTGAAGTGCATATTCACTCTATTTCTCATTTACTCCACTTTATTTAAGAATTGTAACACATTCATAAGGGCAACTAAAACACACAAACAGGCGCGCACACAGACACACACACACAAGTTCACATTATATCATTATAATGGGATTAACTCTTCTATATGTATCATATTGTTGTCAATAAATGAATATATGCTCAGTTCACATGACTTACCAAATATTATCATAATGCATATCAGAACAGCAGTTATGACTTCTGCCCTGAATCCCATGGAAAGCATAAAATCCTTATGACTGCAGGTCTGCGTGCTGTCAGCATCACCACAGTCACACACGTGTATAGTAAGGGTGTTTGTACTTGTAAGTGATGGGATTCCATTGTCAGCAATTAGGATGGATATGTAGAAAACAGGCTCTTCCTGAAGGCTAAAACCAGTTCTATTGGTCACAACTACAGCTGTGTTATCTAAAACAAAAATCCACAGGCATAATTTTTTTTAATAATGCAAAAGAAATTCATAGCCACTAAGTGTAGAAGAAGCAGGAATGTAGAGATTAAATAAACTCAAATAAGAAAGAGTACATTTCTGATGAAAAAGAAAATTAAAAGATCAATTCAAAAAGTCAGTACTGATTTTGACTTTGCCTAAATCCCATTACAAAATTAGATGAATTATATGAATCAGTTCAATTTTTTTTTTGGTAAAGATAGGAAACATACCTATGGAACACAGAAAAGAAATTGCTTTTTAAATTAGCCATTGACAGTATATGGGGGTACTAGCATTAAATGTGTAAAGACACATCAGTTTCACTTAAATTAAATACTCATTACTCATTTTTCTAATCGAAACTCATTACTTTCACAAATAATATAAATACATGAGATTTTCAAAGTCATTTCTGTGTCACAGTAAGTGATCTCAAATAATGTATTTATTAATAAGGCAAAATAATTAATTTTACTTGGAGTTAAAGTTTCTTTTAGAACATTTCACTTCACCTTGACATTATTAACCTATTTTCTACTTATATTTCAGAGAATCATTAAACCTTAATAGTACTGATTAATTCACTTGGCTAGAATGTTCAAATTGTTAACAAAAATAAATCATGTATACTTCAACATATTTAATTTTTTTCCTTGACTCCCCAAATATGCTAAGTGGTCTTCTCCAGTGCAGTTTATTGTGTATCAGTCTATGATACACAATAATGTTTCCCCCCCAGACATTTTTTTTTTTTGTATTGGCATTCCTTGAAACATATTCTGTAGCAATCAAACAAATTTTAGAAGATACGAACAAATAAGAGGAGATAGATAAATAGAAGTCTTTGAAATAGATAAATGAAAATAAATAGAAGTCTTTTGAAATGTATGCCTACTTATCATTTTTTCCAAATCTCCTTTTAAAAACAAACTCTCCATCATGCTCTTTAAGTCTATAAACCTTCTGTGATTTTATTCGCTAGACAAATCAAACAGGTGAGAAAGTTCATACTTTTTGGTATGTATTTTCTTAAACTACTTATAACCACAAATATTAAACCAATATTAAATTGTTCCCTTTATGTTTCAATATATTTATTTTGTCCCACTAATTTATTTTACATTAATATAAACAAATCTATAGCTTATTTCTTATTTTGATGTGGCTTTTTTTTTTTAATCGTAAATTACTTGAGTTTCTTTCACTAGGGAATTTGACAAAGGCAAAGGGGAAAGAATGTGTCTGCATTTATCCTTCCATAAAAGATCTCCCCTTGACGGAAGGTTAAACTCAGGTGTAAGGAAAAACAGCTGCATGTGTTTGATTATAGATGCTTGAATAATAAATCCTACAGTGCTGCATATCTTTGTGATATGAAGCAAAATTAGAATAGAAACATATATGATGACAAAAAATATTTTACTGAAGGAAAAAAGAACACTGAGGCTTTGTACAAAGTTGATCTACGTCTGTATGGAAAGAAAAGGAACTCTGTCTCTCCATACAAAATCCTTTATAACATTTTGTTCTTAGGCTGATACAACCATTTTGTTTTGAAGGGAAAAGAACAGCCTTTTCATATATTTATAACTTCTAATTAATGATTCCAAATATCTTTGAATCAATCAAGTGACTATGAAAAGTGAAAGTGTTAGTTGCTCAGTTGTGTCCAATTCTTCGGGACCCCAAGACTGTAGTCCTACAGGCTCCTCTGTCCATGAAATTCTCCAGACAAAAATACTGGAGTGAGTTGCCATTCTCTTTTTCAGGGGATCTTCCCAACCCAGGACTGAACTTAAGTCACCCTCATTGCAGGCAGATTCTTTACTGTCTGAGCTACCAGGGAAGTATATATCATTTTCTTCTCCAGATATGAAGACATGAGAGGAACTGCAATTATATTTTCAAGGTCATTCAGACTTTGCAAGGGCTTCTACCCAATAATTACTCAAAGAAGTGCTTCCAATTTAAAGAAATCCAGTGGGAAATAAGGCTATTATTCCCAGAACGCTACTCTGGGTTTTGCTTCCCATTTCCATTGCCACTCCTTGAATAATTTCTCAACACTATCATATTGCAGGAACAGTATAAAAAGTAATGCTATGAATTTTCTTAAAATTAAACAAGATCTCAAAGAATGAATAAAAAGCTATTATAAATGAATGGCATTACCTTGATTATCTATGATTGCAAAACTCGAGTTATTTTCTCCACAGATAGATTGAAATAAAAATGGTGATGTTCTATGGATTCATCTCTATCCACTGCACTGATGGTCTGAATCACCTAGGGAAAAAAAATAGGGATAAGTTTTGATCATTCTTTTTATAATATTCTGATTATTATTTTAAATTATTATTAGCTTCTATTAAAATTGATTTACCAAAATCTTTATGGCTATTCCAGAGGATATCTCAAAATTGGTGGAAAATATGAAAGTATTTTCTGAGGTTAAAAACATGTTTACTTGCTCCTTTCAGAAGAATGTTTTGATATTACATAGAAAGTAAATTCTTATTAATGGATGAGATGATTTCCATGATCGAAGTTTGTCAGAAAACATCCTCCGATCCTTCTTGCCTGGATTTCTCCTTTCTCTCCTTTTCTCCTTTTCTCTCTTATCTGAATACTAACCCTTACGATTTGCTCAAGTTAAATAGTTCCTGCATATATTGGAGACATAACTGTAATACTTTATTGTCTTACTTGAGTATTTGTTAAAGTAATGAGTTTATAAATTGATTTTAGGAATAGTGTCTTTAAAGCTTAGGGGTGATGTACATGATTTCCTTTCACCCAGAAGATTAGAGCAAAGGTATTCCATGTCAAATAAATTCCTCTCTCTATCTCAGATTATAAAAAAGTGAAATAATGCAACTAGGAACAAATCAGTTCACAATTAGTCCTTTGCTTTCAAGACGTGAAAGTGTCAGTCAAGTAGTTAATTATTGTCAAAAAAGAGATGTGCTGTCAAGATCAAATAGTGAGACTGTGATTAATTCTGGAAATTAAAGTAAATTGACTATAGAAGTTATTGTTTTGAATTTTCTAGAATTAAATTGCTTTTAACAATGTGCCAAACAAAAATATCCTTAGTTGCAAGATGACAGATATGATTTATAATCTTATATTTCAAAGGATATCTCTACACATGCATGAAGAACCTTGTGAAACTAATGCAGTTTGTACATTATTTCTCTACATTGATTTATCTTTTCCCTTACAACACATCCTAATTAAATCACAATCATGGAGTGTTAATTAAATAATCTAGTAAAATAAAACATTTTTATTCAATCCATGCCTACAATAATAAATGTGCATTGTATCAGGATAATGCTTTTGAGTTATTACAAGATTTTGTATAGCAGGATGAAGGTTATGGGCTTGGAAGTCTAATATTCTGAATTCTGTCTTTCCCACTTAATGTTCTAAGTTTAAAATTTGGAGAAACATTTATTTATTTATTGGCCACACTGCACGGCAAGTGGGGTCTTGGTTCCCGGGATGGTGGTGCTAAGAGTAAAGAATCCATCTGTCATTGCAGAAGATGTAAGAAACACTGGTTTGATCCCTGAGTTGGGATGATCCCCTGGAGGAGGGCATGGCAACCTACTCCAATATTCTTGCCTGGAGAATCCCATGGACAGAAGAGCCTGGCAGGCTATAGTCCATAGGATCAAAAAGAGTTGGACATGACTGAAGCGACTTAGCATGCATGCATGCCATGGATCAGATCCATGCCCTCTGCAATGGAAGCCCAAATTCTTAATCACTGGAGCCCAGCTGATTCACTTTGCTGTACACCTGAAACTAACACAACATTGTAAATCAACTATACTCCAATAATTTTTTTTGATATGGAGATATAAATTTTTAGGATTATTTTTATTTATTTTTAGGATACACATTTAGTATTCAAAAAGGTTGTGAACATCTGTTCTAAAGGTCAAAGTGCTAATCAAATAATAGAGCTACAAGAAAATTGATTCTGTAGTCTGTTTTCTTTCTTTGTTTAGAATGTTTTTAAGGAAAAAATATTGAGAAGCTCATGATATCTTAACATTTTGATAGTAGACAAAGGCAGAACTACTGTTTAAAAAATTTTCTTCACAAAATTTTATTAGATGTATTTAAATTACATTAAATGTAATGTTTTGCCATTAACTTGTATAGATATACATTTATTCTGTTAAAAATGAAATAGTCATATTTTATCTCAATATATATTTTCTCATTTTCCTTTGATAAATACTTTTGTAATTTTTTATAAAATTCTTTATAAAAGTTCATTGAAAATCATCACATATAAATTTAAACTATGAATGTATATAATGAATATCCCAAAGGTATCCATTTAGTAAATGTTTCATTGGCATTTGGAACATGCCAAGTCATCTCAGGTCTGGCTGTCCCATGGTGGCTGGGGCCAAGAGTGTCTCTATCACCATTGTTTACATTCCAGTAGAATAGATGTAGAAATTTTCTCTAATTATTTGGAATTACAGCATTAAATATAAGATAAAGAACTGGCATAAAGATCTAGAAGTCATTTGCATACGAACTGTAATTGAGACATTTTGTGTTGACTCATTGGAAAAGACTCTGATGCTGGGAGGGATTGGGGGCAGGAGGAGAAGGGGACGACAGAGGATGAGATGGCTGGATGGCATCACGGACTCAATGGACGTGAGTCTGAGTGAACTCCAGGAGATGGTGATGGACAGGGAGGCCTGGCGTGCTGTGATTCATGGGGTTGCAAAGAGTCGGACACGACTGCGCGACTGAACTGAACTGAACTGTGGATAACAGAAAGAGTGAGTCTGAAAAAAATAAAAGGTAAGGGACAGGAGAAAGGAAGGAAGATGAAGAGAAAACCAGGGATCACACTATGGGATCATAGAAATTTAGGCAAGAGAAATTTTTTACGTGGAGACGATGTAACTGTCTTTACATTAGACTGTATTGGTATGAAGGAATCTAAAAATTACTGCTCTTCTACTTTACTTCTGGAAAAGATATTTGGTATCAGTCAAGATAATGCTGCTAAGTCTCTTCAGTCGTGTCCGACTCTGTGCGACCCTGTAGACGGGGGCCCACTGTCTCTGGGATTCTCCAGGCAAGAACACGAGTGGGTTGCCATTTCCTTCTCCAATGCATGAAAGTGAAAGTGAGAGTGAAGTCGCTCAGTGTGTCCGACCCTCAAAGATCCCATGGACTGCAGCCTTCCAAGCTCCTCCATCTATGAGATTTTCCAGGCAAGAGTACTGGAGTGGGTGCCATTGCCTTCGCGAGTCAAGATAATGGTAATCATTAATTTGAAAAATGATAACTATTTACACCAAACAGAAAAGGCAAATTGCCCTAATGTCAGCTCATTTATTATATTCATATTTTGCAACCCCCTGAAAAGTTTTACTCTTCCTCTCCGCCCTATCCTGGCCATTTGTACATAAGGAACAGAAATAAAACTTCTGCTTAGCCACATAGGTCATTAAGGGAGTGTCTGATTTTCTTCAGAATAGAGTGCTCTGTTCTGGCATTTTGGTTTCCTACAGTGATTGTATTATCTACCCAAAGCAGATAGATACAGGACACCTTTTAACACACCATTTGTCCAGCTATCTGAGCCTGTAGGAAATGAAACGAGAGATTTTCATAGTATGAGAAAATACATAAAATATTTCCCTTTATTTTTATTATATGTGAAAATCATCATATTCTGTAAATAAACATGAACATTAATTCTACCTCTTTCTCTTCTACATTTTAAAAACTTTGTGGCAAAGGCACTTAACATGAGATCCACCCTCTTAACACATTTTTAACCATAGTGACAATGTCACAGACTTATTCACCCAGCTTAATGGAAACATTATGCCTGTTGAAGAGCAACCTCCTCTCCTCTCTCTTTTTTTTAATGTTTTCAGAAAAATTAAAATTCTATCTTATTTATTTGTCAGCACTTTACTCACTTTACTAGATAATCTTATGTTTTCAAATATATTTTCTTCTTTTTGGTAACTCTGTTTTGTATGAGTTGTATGTATTATTGTATGGACCTAAGCTTTAGAACACTATGAATTAATAGTATGGAAAGCAGAGATTTTATTCTCATTATTATTTTAAAATATACTACCAAATGTGTTTCAGTATTAAGGGAGATTTTGACTATTAGACTGAGTACCAGTTATATCATTTCATTCTTACTTTCAAACATTTTCTGCCACTCTGTAGATTGTCTTTTTTATTCTTGTAACAGGGATTTTCACTGGCTTAATTTTGATTACTTCAAATAATACATGTTTTCTCTTATGGATTGGTATTTTGGTGTTATACTTAAGAACTCTTTGCCTAGCCATAAGATAATGTTTTCTCCTCTGCTTGTCTCTAGTTAGGTTTATGTTTAAATCTATGATACATTATAAAATAATCTTTGTATAAAGTATGAGGTTTAGATGGAGTTTTCCAATTCCTCCCTGTTTCCTTCTTATCCATTTGTTACAGCAAAATTTGTTGAAAAGACTGGAGAATTTTAATATATTTATGTATCATCTTCCCAATACTGTTTATATCATTCAGATTTTCAAATTATTAGAACACACAAATATCATATTACAATATAGGGATTTAATTTCTACAATTTACCCAATTTTTCTTTCTTTTTCTTGATATGCATACTCAAAGGTATCATTTCATTGTCTTTCAAACAATAATTTCAAAATAAAATAGTCTGATAAATTAAAAAGTATTAACTTACTTTAAGAAAGGAAAATGAAATTTATTGAGTTATTGCTTCTAAGATATTTTATAAAAACAACATAATATATTTCAAACCAACCAGAATATATCAGGAATCTAAGTAAAAAACCTCCAATAAAAACAAAACCAATACCAGTAATACATTTATATTGGTTTTTGTAACCTCTAATTTTTGGTTTCTAGTTTTGTCAGTACTTGATTCTTTTTTTTTTTTTTTTTTTTTAATGCTTTCGAATTGTGTTGTTAGGGAAGACTCTTGAGAGTTCTTTGGACAGTCAGGAGATCAAACTAGTCAATCCTAAAGGAAATCAACCCTGAATATTCACTGGAAGAACTGATGCTGAACTGAAGCTCCAATATTTTGGCCACTTGATATGAAGAGCTGATTCATTGGAAAAGAACCAGATGCTAGGAAAGATTGAGGGCAAGAGGAGAAGGGGAAAGCAGGATGAAATGGTTGGATGGCATCACTGACACAGTGGACAGGAGTTTGAGCAAACTCAGGGAGATAGTGAAAGACAAGGAAGCCTGGCGTGCTGCAGTTCATGGAGTGGCAGGAGGCTGACATGACTTAGAGACTAAACAACAGCAATACTTATTCAGTATTTTAAAAAGTTTTTTTTAATGTTTTATGAGATTTAACAGGATAACTAAAAAATGTAGAGTTATTTTGTATTGGAACTGAGATAACTCATAGGAGAATCTAATTTAAACTCTACATTTTACAAATGTAAAAAGGTAAGCCCCATATAAGAAAATGTGTGAAAAAATTGTGAAGTAATGATAATGTATTTCAAAGTGAGTATGCTTTCTTAAGTCTTTGTATATTTAATAATTCATTTCAAATTGAATTTCATCTGTTGATGTCTGATGTATTTTATATATCATTTTATCTTTATTTGCATGATGGAATAATAAAAATTAATTAAAATTATTTACAGAATCACAAAAAATAATTTCTTTATTGTCAAAGTACAAATGATTTACTATTAAATTCTAAGGGTTAGGAGATTTTTCAAATGTGAGGAATTTGGAAATAGAAAATTTGAAGTTTACATATTTTTTGAAAGAAAGAAATTTAAATTATATGTAACTTACAACATTAAAGCCTATAATTAGTATAGCTAAATAAAGGTTATTTTTATTAATATCATTTCAAAGATGAAGGAATACATAGAAAATGCTATTCAGTATAATACAAAGTACTGTTTAGATATTGACGATCTATGATGGATTCTTACCTGACCAGCGACTGCATTTTCACAAACGTAAGTCTCATAGAATTCGGAAAACTCAGGAGCATGATCATTGATATTGAGAACTTGTACATAAACAGGGACTGAAGAAATCTGTGCTATATTGTCTGAAAATTGAGTAAACAGAATGAAAATAAAGAATAATGCTGCTGTTAGGGGCAACATGGTCATGAAAACTGCATTAGAGGCTATGTGGTATATTTTTATTTCACGTGAATAAAAGCCGAGGACAGGATCTTTATATATTTCATATACAAAAATATAGCCTACAAAAAATGTTCTCAGAACATTCAGCTCAATCAGTGTCTACCGGGTGCCTTGTACTGCCATCGACTATAGGAAGCTGATGAGGAAAAGCAGTAAAAGTAAAGAAGATAGTCAGGTATATGAACATTTTTTTTTTTAATCCAGGAACTGTCAAACATATTTGTATTATCCCTGGCCTCTACTAACTAAATGCCAGTAGCATTGTCCACTCTAGTTGTGAATATCTAAATTGTCTTCAGATGTGGTCTGAAGGTACTAGGAGGCATAACTGTCCACAGTTGTGACCTGTTGAAAGAAAGTTCTAGTCACTCAGTCGTGTCTGACTTTTTGTGACCCCATGGACTGTAGCCTGCCAGGGTCCTTTGTCCATGGGGTTCTCCAGGCAAGAATAATGAAGTAGGTTGCCATTCCCTTCTCCAGAGGATCTTCCTGACCTAGGGATGGAACCTGGGTCTCCTGCATTGCAGGCAGATTTTTTTACCAACTGAGCCATCAGGCAATGGTATTGCATATTTGCATATCATTATTTTAAATCTTTCTTTGTTCATTTAAAAACCAATGGAAGGTACATACATTGAAGAGTGGGGAGGAGTTTCTTTGTCTCGGTGTCTTTATAAAGTTTCAGGCTTTTTTTTAATCAAAAAGCATTATATTTGAAGTTGTAATGTGTAAAGGTAAAGAACAATTTTAAAAAGAGAGAGAGAATTAGTTCTGTTGAAAATTAGGGAAAAGTCTTTCCTTCCTTCCCCTTCTTAGAGTATTTACTTTAGAAAAGCTTGTAAATTATTTTTCTATCTATCTCTTTGAAACGTATATTAACCTTTTAAAACTGAAACAAATCTCTTGCCAACTTTACAACCCAAGCTTATCCTTTTTCGGTGCTGGGAGCCAATTCTTTGGAATGTAATTAATCATCAAGGAAGATATTAATAGCATATGTTCTCCCCTTTTCTGTGGGAGGGTAGGCACCTAACTTCAGCAAAAACCTTGACCAAGATACAAAACTATTTCTTGTCATAAATGTATAAAAAGTTTAGTTTTCTTTTTTTTTTTTTTTGAGGTGGCATATTATTTATTTATTTATT
>SJXQ01000927.1:0-38245 GCA_006408695.1 Aepyceros melampus | reverse complement strand
TCCAGTATTCTGGGAGGTGGACCATAGAGGATCCTGCTGTGATGTATGTCAGAGAGTGTTTTGCCTATGTTCTCCTCTAAGAGTTTTATAGTTTCTTGTCTTACGTTTAGATCTTTTATCCATTTTGAGTTTATTTTTGTGTATGGTGTTAGAAAGTGATCTAATTTCATTCTTTTACAAGTGGTTCACCACATTAACAAATTGAAAAATAAAAACCATATGATTATCTCAATAGATGCAGAGAAGGCTTTCGACAAAATTCAACATCCATTTATGATAAAAACTCTCCAAAAAGCAGGAATAGAAGGAACATACCTCAACATAATAAAAGCTATATATGACAAACCCACAGCAAACATTCTCCTCAATGGTGACAAATTGAAAGCATTTCCCCTAAAGTCGGGAACAAGACAAGGGTGCCCACTTGCACCGCTACTATTCAACATAGTTCTGGAAGTTTTGGCCACAGCAATCAGAGCAGAAAAAGAAATAAAAGGAATCCAGATTGGAAAAGAAGAAGTAAAGCTCTCACTGTTTGCAGATGACATGATCCTTTACATAGAAAACCCGAAAGACTCCACCAAAAAATTACTAGAGCTAACCAATGAATATAGTAAAGTTGCAGGATATAAAATCAATACACAGAAATCCCTTGCATTCCTATACACTAATAATGAGAAAGTAGAAAAAGAAATTAAGGAATCAATTCCATTCACCATTGCAACGAAAAGAATAAAATACTTAGGAATATACCTACCAAAAGTTTAGTTTTCATATGGATAAAACCAGTTAGCAAACAGAAATGGTCACTCCAACTACTTAGTGGATTTAGGATAAACTGTGTGACACGTGGTGGTGGTAAGTGCTCCTACTTTAATACCAGTAATTGTTCATCTGGGCTTCCTGGTGGCTCAGTGGTAAAGAATCTCCGTGCAAGGCAGGACACTCGAGCTATCCCTGGGTCTGGAAGGTCACCTGGAGAAGGGAATGGCTACCCACTCCATTATCTTGAGACATGCCTGCAACAGATCCTGTTTAGTTGACTACGTAAAAGGCCTGAGGTTTCTCTCTGACTTAGCATTTTCTTTCCAACTATGATGCACATCAAATTCTGGTTTAATGCTTTTTAATTATAAAACTGTTCATATCTGTTTCACCTTGTGAAGAGATTTTCCAGATTGGGATGAGATTTTGTATGTAATTATTTTAATCAATACATAATCAATTAGTTAAAATTAAAACTTGCAGAGTTTTTATTGCATATAAAAGTAACCCATGGCCTTTAGGAAATACATAAACCACTAAGAATTATTATTTGGTGACTCTATTGTACTATTTTCAGGATCAAATAGATTAAAAACATTAAAATATGAAAAGATATTTCTGGAAATTTCAAAATGAAATTATTCAAACTTAATTCATATTTTATGGTTTAACTATACATCTCTGTAGAACAACTTTCGGCCTAAGTAAAATGGAAAAAGTATATGTTACAAATAAATTTAAGAAAATTAGTTAAAAAATCATTTAAAATATTTATCATTTTTTCTTCTTGAAAAAGCTATTTAAAATTAAGTTCAGGAATCAGAGAGGATGAAGGAAGAGTAAGATGGGGAGATTGCCAGCCTCCCCCCAAATACGTCAAAAACTCATCAAGATATGGAACAGCTCCTACAAAGCAACCTCTAGGCGACAGCAGAAGACACCAGACCTCCGGGAGACAGGCTAAGCTCTCTGAAATGAGGTAAGAGAGAAGAGGGAGACTTAAAAAGCAGAATTTCTGAGCAGGAGCTTGTGCCCCAAGGGAGAGAGGGAGACCTGAAACAGGAGTTCTCATGCATTGGAAATCTCCCTCATAGGCGGGCCCAAGGGGGAGCTGCGGAGTCTTGGAAAATCAGGCAAAGCAGGGACTTGGAGGGCAGTAAACAGAGAAAGCTGTACTTCTCAGCCCATTAACAGGCCATGGACTGTGACCCCGAACAGGCGGGCTCGGGGGAACTGAGAGCGGTGCAGCAGACAAACCCAGCCAGCGCACACAACCCTTGCAGTACAGAGGGTGGGCCCAGGTAGCAGGTACACAAACTCGACCCGCGCAAAGCGCAGGACCGAGGTGCCCACAGAGGGAAGGCATGCAAACCTGGGCAGCGCACACAACCCTCCCGGCACAGCCTTAAGAAGAACAAATAACCCTCCGTGACAAAGAGTGCAGGCAGTGAGAGGAAACGAGTGCATGTAAACCCCGCGACGTAGAGGGTGGGCACAGGGAGCCGAAACAAGTCCACACCAGCCCCGTGACGCAGAGTGCACGCCCAGGGAGTGGAGACAAGTGCACACAATGTCCGCGATGCAGAAGGTGGACCTCGGAAACTGAATCAAGTGCACACAGCCCTGCGACACAGTGGGTGAGCTCAGGAAGGTGAGGGAAGCCCACAAAATCGCCAGGACGTAGAAGGGTCCAGACAAGCACCTACCTAGCAAGCTTCGGCCAAAAGCGCAGGGTGGGACAGGGGAACAGAAGCACCGGCAATGACCCCCAGGGACAAGTAGGGCACTGGTGGCACTGAGGGCCACTTTGAAGCAGCTGGGGAAATAGACACGCCTAACCCCTTGAAAGCTACAATTGCCCAAAGGCATACTGAACCCATAGACACTGGGAAACCTACTCCTGGACACTGCACTGTCCTTTAGAGAGGTGAGATCCAGTTCCATCCACCAGAACACAGGCACAAGCTCATTAAAAAAAATCATTTTAAGATTTTTTTTTCTCTTTTTCTTATAAACCACACGGTTTATTCCCCCTACATATTTCCTCCTCAATATTAGCCTCTTTTGCGGTATTGTAGAGTTTTCTTCTTTGTGTTTCTTGTCAAAAAAAAAAAAAAAATGCATGAAAAGCATTCATTTTAGGTTGTTTCTTTTTTCTCTTTCTCACTTTTTTTTCCCCCTTGATGAATTTTTTTGGGATTTTGTTTTGGATATAATCAACTGCTTTTCCTACTGTGCTTTACCAGCTGTAGCTACTTGTAAATATATATATAAATCTTTTCCACACACATCTATTCATTTTTGTTTTTCTATTTTTTTCTCCCTCTTTTTTAAAAAAAATTTAATCTTCTTCTCCACCCTTTCCTTTTCTCTTTTCCCTCCCTTCTCCTCTTTCTCCTCTCTCTCTCTTTTTTATTCTCCCTATTTTTCCATCACTCTTTCTTCTTTAAGCAAGTAAGTGAAACTGTTGAGTTCTCTATGCTATATTCCCCAGTTGGCCTTCTGCTCAAACTCAGATTTCCAGATTGAGCATTAGCTAACTCTTCTTTCAATTGGTTGATATCACCTCTGGTTTCCCTTGCTCACCAAGTCAATCTCCCTCTTTTCTTTGGAATACTTTGATTATAACTGTATGTGTGGAGGTGTGTGTGTGTATGTCCCAGTGTTTCTGTAATTACCTAGTTGACCTCTCCCACTAGAACACAGGCACAAGTCACCCCCAACAAGAAATCAACACAAACCACACAGCCAATGTTTCCCTCCAAGGGCAAAAATCAAAAGGAAGAAGTAATATAACCTAAAGCCTGGAAAAAGGAGACCTCAAGTGGAACAATTAAAAAAAGAAAAAATAAGATGAAAAGGCAGAGAAATACAACACAAATGAAAGAGTAAAGGTGAAACTCACAAGACCAAATAAACAAAGAGAAAATAAGTAATATCCCTGAAAGAGAATTCATAATAATGATAGTAAAGATGCTCCTAAGACTTGAAAATAGAATGGAGAAAATGCAAGAAGCATTTAACACAGTTAATACAATCACCAAGGACATAGAAGAAATAAAGAATAATAAAACAGAGATAAATAACACAATTATTGAAATTAAAAATATTCTAGAAGGAACCTATAGTAGAATAACTGAGGCAGAGGAATGGATAAGTGCACTGGAGGATAGAATGGCAGAAATAATTGCTGAAGAGCAGAATAAAGGTAAAGGAATGAAAATAATTTGGAAAAGACTCAGAGACCTTTGGGGCAATACTAAATGTGCCAATATTTGAATTATAGGGGTCCTAGAGGAAGAAGAAAAAAAGAAAGGCACTGAGAAAACTTTTGAAAAAATTATAGTTGATAACTTCCCCAACACAAGAAGGGAAATAGTCAATCAAGTCCAAAAAGCACAGAGTCTCCTACAGGTTAAACCCAAGGAGAAACTCATCAAGACACATATTCATCAACCTAACAGAGATTAAGCAGACCAAATATTAAAAGCAGCAAGGAAAAACCCATATGATTAACAGAAGATCTTTCAGCAGAAACTCAACAGGCTAGATGGGAACGGCAGGATATATTTAAAGTACTGAAAGAGAAAAACCTACAACCACAATTACTATACCTAGCAAAGATCTCATTTAAAATTTATGGAGAAATCAAAAGCTTTATGGACAAGCAGAAATTAAGAGAATTCAGCACCACCAAATCAGCCTTACAACAATACTAAAGGGATTTACATACCCAGTAAACACAAGAGAAAGGAAAAACCTACAAAAACAAACCCAAAACAATCAAAAAATACCAAGAGGCACATATGTATCAATAATTACATTAAATGTAAATGGATTAAATGCACCAACGAAAAGATACAGACTGACTGAATGGGTACAAAAACAAGACCCATATATATGCTGCTTACAGGAGACCCACTTCAGACCTAGACACACATACAGATTGAAAGTCAAAGAATAAAAAGAGATATTCCATGAGAGTGGAAACCAAAAGAAAGCTGGAGTTGCAATCCATATTTCAGACAAAATGGACTTTATATCATAAGAGACAAAGAAAGACACTACGTAATGATCAAGTGATTACTCCAAGAAGAAGACATAGCAATTGTAAATGTCTTTGCAACCAACTTGGGGGCACCTCAATACACAGGCAAACAGTAACAGGCATAAGGAGAGAAACTGACAGCAACACAATAACAGTGGGGGACTTTAACACCCCACTGTCACCAATGTACAGATTATCAAAACATAGAATCAGCGAGGAAGCACAAGCCTTAAATGAAACATTAGACCAAATGGACCTAATCGATAGCTTCAAGACTTTCCATCCAAATGCAGAATACACTTTCTTCTCAAGTGCACATGGAACATTCTCCGGGATAGGCCACATCTTGGGCCACAAATCAAGCCTCAGTAAATTTAAGAAAATTGAAATTGTGTCAAGTAGCTTTTCTGACTACAACACTATGAGACTAGATATCAACTACAGGAATGAAACAGCAAAAAACACAAACTGATGGAGATTGAATAATACATTACTAAATAACAAAGAGGTTACTGAAGAAATAAAAAAAGTAATCAAAAGATTCCTAGAAACAAATGACAAAGAAAATACAATGATCCAAAACCTAAGGGACTCAGCAAAGCAGTTCTAAGAGCAAGGTTTATAGTGATACAATCATATCTCACAAAGCAGGAAAAGCATTGAATAGACAGCCTACTCTACATCTAAGCAGCTGGAAAAAGAAGAAAACAAAACCCCCCAAGTCAGCAGAAGGAAGGAGATCAGAAAAATCAGAGCAGAAATAAATTAAAGAGAAATGAAGGAAACAATGGCAAAGATTAATAAAACTAAAAGCTGGTTCTTTGAGAAGATTAATAAAGCTGACAAACCACTAGCCAGATTCATCAAGAAAAAAAAGGAGAAAAATCAAATCAATAAAATGAAAAAGACATTACAACAGACAAGACAAAAATATAAAGGATCATAAGAGAATATTATGAATAGCTATATGCTAACAAAATGGACAACCTAGAGGAAATGTACAAATACTTAGAAAAAATCAGCCTCCTAAGACTGAGCCAGGAAGAAATAGAAATTTTGAATAGCCTAATTACAAACATTGAACTTGAAACAGTGATAAAAAATCTCCCCTAAAACAAAAGCCCAGAGCCAGTTTGCTTCACAGGGGAATTCTATCAAACATTCAAAGAGCTAATGCCTGTTTTTCTGAAACTCTTCCAAAAAATTGCAGAGGAAGGAACATTTCCAAACTCATTCTATGAGGCCATAATCCCTGATACCAAAACCAGGAAAAGACAACATGAAGAAAGAAAATTACAGATCACTATCTTTCATGAACATAGATGCAAAAATCCTCAGCAAAATTCTAGCAAACAGAATCCAACAACATATCAAAAAGTTCATGCACCATTTTCAAGCTGGGTTTATTCCAGGGATGCAGGGATTCTTCAATATACACAAATCAATCAACCTGATACAACATAACATGAAGTTGAAATATTAAAAACCATACGATCATCTAGATAGACGCAGAAAAGGCCGTTGACAAAATCCAGCATCAATTTATGATAAAAACACTTCAAAAATGGGCACAAAAGGAACCTACTTCAACATAGTAAATGCCATAAATGCAAAGCCCACAGCAAACATTCTCAATGGTAAAGACTAAAAGCTTTCCCTCTAAGATCAGGAACAAGACACTCTCACCACCATCATTCAACATAGTTTGGAAGTCCTAGCTACAGCAATTAGAGAAGAAAAAGAAATGAAAGGAATCCAGATCAGAAGTAAAACTCTCACTATTTGCAGATGACAAGATACTAAACATAGAAACCCAAAAGAAATTATCAGAAAATTACTAGAGCTAATCAGTGAATTCAGCAAAGTTGTGGGTTACAAGGTCAATACACAGAAATCACTTACACTCCTATATACTAACAATGAAAAATTATAAAGAGAAATTAAGGAATCAATACTATTCACCATTGCAACAAAAAGAATAAAGTATCTAGGAATAAGCTTATCTAAGGAAACAAAAGACCTGTATATGGAAAACTGCAAGAGACTGATGAAAGAAATAAAAGACAACATAAACAGATGAAGAAATATTCCATGTTTCTAGGAGGGAAGAATCAATATTTTGAAAATGACTATACTACCAAATGCAATCTATAGATTCAATGCAATGCCTATCAAATTACCAATGGCTTTTTTCACAGAACTAGAACAAAAAATTTCACAATTCATATGAATACACAAAAGACCCCGGATAACCAAAGCAGTCTTGAAAAAGAAGAATGGAGCTGGAGGAGTCAAACTTCCTGACTTCAGACTACTACAAAGCTGCAGTCATCAAGACAGCATGGTACTGGCACAAAAGCAGAAATATAGACCAATGGAACAAGATAGAGAACCCAGAGATAAACCCACTCATCTATGGGTACCTTATTTTTGACAAGCAGGAAAGACAATGGGGCAAAGACAGCCTCTTCAATAAATGGTGCTGGGAAAACTGGACAACTACATGCAAAAGAATGAAATTAGTTCACTACCTAATGCCATACACAAAGATAAACTCAAAATGGATTAAAGACCTAAATGTAAGATCAGAGACTATGAAACTCTTAGAGGAGAACAGAGAACTCTTAGAGCAGAACACTCAGTGACATAAATCAAACCAATATCTTCTATGATCCACCTCCTAGAGTAATGTAAACAAAACAAAAATAAACAAGTGGGACCTAATTAAATTAAAAGCTTTTGCACAACAAAGGAAACTATGAACAAAGTGAAAACACAACTCTCAGAATGTGAGATAATAACAGCAAAAGAAACAACCAATAAAGAATTAATTTCCAAAGTATACAAGCAGCTTATACAACTCAGTCCCAGAAAAAACAAACAACCCAATCAAAAGTGGGAAAAAGACCTAAAGAGACATTTCTGCAAAGAAGACATATAGATGGCTAACAAACTCATGAAAAGATGATCGATATCACTCATTATCAGAAAAACGCAAATCAAAACTACAATGAAATATCCCCTCACACCAGTCAGAGCAAGTCTACAAGCAATAAATGCTGGAAAGGGTGTGGAGAAAAGGGAACACTCTTGCATTGCTGGTGGGAATGTAAACTGATAAAGTCACTATGAAAGACTTTATGGAGACTCCTTAAAAAGCTAGAAATAAAACCACCATATGACCCAGCAATCCCCCTGCTAGGCACATACCCTGAGGAAATCAAAACTGAAAAAAAAAACACATGTACCCCAATGTTTACTGCAGCTCTATTTACAATAGGTAGAACATGGAAGCAACCTAGATGTTCATTGACAGATGAATGGGTAAAGAAGCTGTGGTGTGTGTGTGTGTGTGTGTGTATGTATACATATAAATATATATATATAAATATATATATATAATTGAATACTACTCACCCATAAAAAGATCACATTTGAATCTATTTTAATGAGGTGGATAAAACTAGAATCCATTACACAGAGTGATATAAGTCAGAAAGAGAAATATAAATATCATATACCAACACATATATATGGAATCTGAAGAGATGACACTGATTATTTTCACGGTGGCAATGGAGAAACAGACATAGAGAACAGACCTATTGTCAAGGTGGGAGGAGAGGAGGGAGAAGGGGAGATGTATGGAGAGAGTAACATAGAAATTTACAATACCATGTGTAAAACAGATAGCCAATGGGAATTTGCTGTAAGACACAGGGAACTCAAACAGGGGCTCTGCAGCAGGCTGAGGGTGGGCTGAAAAAGGAGATGGGAGGGAGGTCTTGGAGGGAGGGGACATGGGTATACCTATGGCTGATTCTTGTTGATGTATGACAGAAAACCACATTTTTCTGTAAAGCAATTATTCTTCAATTATAAAATTAAAAATAAATTAAAATAAATTAAAAAATAAAGTTAAAAAATTAAGTTCATGACTTTGACATGACTATACAAAGCATACCCATATCTTTGCAGCTTCAGTTTAAAGTAGTTAGTTGTTTTATTCTGTTATGTAGTTAGATTAGGAAAAAGGAGTCCAGAATGGTGGTGGCTAAAAGACAAAGAAAGGAAAAAGCCCATGAAAATAGAACAAAAGAAGGTCCAAGGACCAAAGTGAGAACCTCAGGTAAAACAAACAGTTCTCCTGCCTAGCCCAATTTACACAGAGCAGCTTCATTGGGAGGAGAAAAAACATACAAAAAGAGGAGCCAAATTGAGCCAGGGGGGCTTCTTTTCTCTTCATGAATTCTAGGTGGCCCACCCTTATTCCTGGAGGATGTGTTTTCCTTTGCTTGCCAAAATATACTGAGCTGTAACAATAGTCTGTTCATTGCTTCAATTTTCTGCTGCAGCGAGACAGAACTGAGGAAATTACAAACTCCCCTGACAATTCACTTAGCTGTCATGTACATAAATACCTTGATGCTTAATTTGGGAAACTTTCCAGGAAAAAGACCAAGCACACAGTGAACTTCATTTGCTGGGAAAACACATGTTAATTTGGAGCATGTCTTCCCTATAATCAACATAACTGATATGTCACAACCTTCCAGATAGCTAACACATGCCGCAAGTGCTTTATGTAACAATTTTATATGAAGCCCTGTTTTCCACCATCTGGGTGTTTTTGCTTATATTAATATGTCTAAAGTGACTGAAATGGGTCAAAAATTATTTTCGATATTGATATTATCATAATAAAAAATTGGCACTTGCAATTATTTTTCCAAAATTATTCTACAGTGAGCTTAATAATGTTGATTAAAAGTGATCAAGAGATAGAGGAAAAATGCATGAAAATTGGATGCTTGGTGTAATATAAGTACTTTCTAAGCAATTTCCCTTAAAATGAAAGAGATATTTTACAAAATATATCTTCAAAGATGAGTTTAAATGAGTTTTTTTTTTACTCTCAGAAATGAATTTTATAGCACAAGAAGCAGATCAGCAAGAATTATGCAATTTCTAAACTTTATAACATTTCTAATCAATTATTTCTGGAACAATATTTAACTTCTCAGTAATAAATTTCATGTAATATAAATATATTGTTTATTTTCAATTTGTCTTTCACAGGCATTTTTTTCATTAACCATATAATAATCTTTTTATTTATAAAGTGTTTTATAATTTTTACAATATTTGTGTCTTAGAATACACATAATCTATTTTAAAGACACTGCTTTTTAATACCTTAAATTCTAATTTAAGAATGTTTCTAATTTAACAGAAGTTAATGAAATATTCTTACTTAAGGTCTCCTTATATATAAAATAGAATTACAGTGGATAATTATTTACATAAATTTCATTAAAACATGCTCTTTTAACAGTTGAAAACTACTTCATGAAGAAACAAATTTTTCAAAGATGTTCACTCATCCTTTGAACTGATTTGAATTCTTTCTTCAATAGCTTTGTAAACAGCAATAATTTTTTTCTCACAAATATCCAGTGAATAAAATTTCTTGCTTTTTTAGGCTAAACATCTTTGTGTTTTCTGACACCAAAAGCTTTGGGATTTCTTCTGTGCAGCAGATATTTATTCCCTTGAAACATTTGCTCCCCATCCATTTAGTGTTTAAATAGAAAATTCAAGACTCAGCCCCAATCTTCCTGGGTGCCAAAGAGCCACTCAGTGTATAACAAAAAATATGTAAGTGATGCTTTCTACTCCAGCGTCTCATCAGCAAACTGCTCAGTAAGGTGAGGAGTAAGATATGTGTTTAAAGACTTTCAAAGAACAAGCCAAGTAGGTTAACACAATTATTAAAATTCTATGCAAAATCAGTTGGAAAGGGTGCAATCTGATACATTTCAGATTCACAAACTGAATCCTTTACACTATTATATGAAATCCATTGACTATAATAGTGATGATTTTGATAGTCTTTTCCATTCTGTTCTCTGTATTCTTTTGAGCTTGATTGATTTAATAACTGATTAATTGAAATTTTAAAGACACAAACTAACTGGTAAACTGGATAATTTTATCTATGTTTTGAAACCTGAAAATGGAAAAATACCTGGTTACTACTGATTATTGAAGATGTGACCATTAGCACAGCTGACATGAGTTTTATTTGAGCAAATTTCACTGGGCAATATTTACATGTCCAATTTGAAAAAAAAAATTCGCAAAATTTATTTTCAATGTTTAAAAATTGATTTAAAATGTATTCATGAACAATATAGTAAGAGCATATAATAAATAATTAAAGACTTTTAAATTTCAAGTAATTTGGGTTTATTTCTTATGTTTTTCTGTATTTTCTATAATTCATTTCTTATATTAAACACTATATATTGCCATAATAAAATAGAAATATTTTGTGGTCAGTATTAAGCTGTAGTAAGAATGAACAGACTGTTAACTTTTAAATAATAAATGATATATACTTGTATATATAAACACTTGATATATAAAAGATATACATGATAAATAAATGATATACACTTGATATATAAAATACCATTTAATTCTAATTTCAGCAACACTTTAAGCTACCTTTTGTCCCTATTTTTAGAGATTGTTGAATGGGTTAAAAAACATGGTGAACCAATATATGGTTCTCAAATAAATACTTACATTTTTCCGTGGCTGTAACACTTAGGTTGTACCAAGCACTAGTCTCTCGATCAAGTGGAATAGTTGTGAAGATTGTGCCATTGTCATCAACACTGAACACTTCACTTCTGGTAATAGAATATCTGCACACACAGACACAAATAATTCCTTTAAAGTATTATTTTCTCTGTACAACTTTAAAGTGTATACACTGTTCTTTTTAAGCAAAAAGATATCAAATCCACATCTACAGAGCTACTATGATGCTGAAAAATTTCAAAAAGATAATTTCTACATTTATGATTCAAATTTATGCAAACAGAGGAGAAAAACCTGAAACAAACTCTAGGTTTTAAATAATGTGTGCTAAATCTGGACATGCCACTATTCTCACTCGCAAGAGAGGATTTTAACAAGGTCTCTAAAAAATGTCACACTAATTTGTAGGTTGGTGTTGGGGAAAATTAAAATAAAAATTACAAAGAATTAAGCTTTAAGGAAATTCCATTTTAGCTCTGCTGCTGCTGCTAAGTCGTTTCAGTCATGTCCAACTCTGTGCGACCCCATAGACAGCAGCTTACCAGGCTCCCTTGTCCCTGAGATTCTCCAGGCAAGAACACTGGAGTGGGTTGCCATTTCCTTCTCCAATGCATGAAAGTGAAAAGTGAAAGTGAATTCACTCAGTCATTTCCAACTCTAGCGACCCCATGGACCACAGCCTACCAGGCTCCTCCGTCCATGGGATTTTCCAGCAAGAGTAGTGGAGTGGGGTACCATTGCCTTCTCCAAGTTTTAGCTCTGCTCACTGTTAAATCTTTATAAGCAATTTGCTTACATATCAATAAGTGGTCACATTTCCTACATAGATATTTTTGACAAAACAGTTGTTGTTAAGTTGCTTAGTTGTGTTTGGCTCTTTGTAACCCCATGGACTGCAGCATGCCTGGCTTCCCTATCCTTCACCATTTCCCGGAGCTTGCTCAAACTCATGTTCACTAAATTGGTGATGACATCCAATCATCTTATCCTCTGTCATCCCCTTTTCCTCCTGTCTTCAATCTTTCCCAGCATCAGGATCTTTTCTAATGAGTCAGCTCTTTGCATCAGGTGGCCAAAGTATTGGAGACTCAGTTTCAGCATCAGTCTTTCCAATGAATATTCAGGATTTCCTTTAGGATTGACTGGTTGGCTCTCCTTGCAGTCCAAGGGACTCTCAACAGTCTCTCCAGCACCACAAAGAGTCGGACACAACTGAGCGACTTTCACTTCCTTCACCATTTAAGAAATAAGTGTGTAATATATATTAGAAAGAGTATGGACTAAAAAGCCTAAAACGTAAAGTTTAGATGTTCAGATTAATCTTTGGTTTGCTTTGCAATTCTTTTTTAAAGATTCTTCATTCGGCTAAAAGTGCTGAGTGAATAGAATGTGATTATGTGGTGTTTTCTCACTGCTAAGGGTTCCTGACAGAATGATATAAACAAATGATTTCTTCATGCATATAAGGATGTCTTTATAGTCTGTTCTTAATCTTCATACACCTCTACAAAAGTACTATTCCCTTCTCCCAGAAGAAGAACTGAGACACATAAAAGCCAAGCCTATAACAAAGGCTAAATCTTCCAAAGTAGGTGCAACTCCACCAGATCTTTCAAGGATGCTTTTATGCACAAGTAATAGATTTAAAGCTCAACTTTCAGAAAATGAAGATCATGGCATCCAGACCCATCACTTCATGGGAAATAGATGGGGAAACAGTGGAAACAATGGCAGACTTTATTTTTTTGGGCTCCAAAATCACTGCAGATGGTGACTGCAGCCATGAAATTAAAAGATGCTTACTCCTTGTAAGAAAAGTTATGACCAACCTAGATAGCATATTCAAAAGCAGAGACATTACTTTGCTGACTAAGGTCCGTCTAGTCAAGGCCATGGTTTTTCCTGTGCTCATGTATGGATGTGAAGGTTGGACTGTGAAGAAGGCTGAGCGCCAAAGAATTGATGCTTTTGAACTGTGGTGTTGGAGAAGACTCTTGAGAATCCCTTGAACTGCAAGGAGATCCAACCAGTCCGTTCTGAAGGAGATCAGCCCTGGGATTTCTTTGGTAGCAATGATGCTAAAGCTGAAACTCCAGTACTTTGGCCACCTGATGCGAAGAGTTGACTCACTGGAAAAGACTTTGATGCTGGGAGAGATTGGGGGCAGGAGGATAAGGGGACGACAGAGGATGAGATGGCTAGATGGCATCACTGACCCGATGGACGTGAGTCTGAGTGAACTCCGGGTGTTGTGATGGACAGGGAGGCCTGGTGTGCTGTGATTCTTGGGGTTGCAAAGAATTGGACATGACTGAGCAACTGAACTGAACTGAACTGAACTGAATAAAGGATTTGGGTTTTTTTTTTTTAACTTTTAAGTTTGTATTGGGGTATAGCCAATTAACAAAAATGTTGTGATCATTTCAGGTGAAGAAGGAAATGACTCAGCCATATATATACATATACCTTTGCTCCCCCAAACTCCCCTCCCATACTGGCTGTCACATAACATTGAGCAGTGTTCCCTGTGCTATGGGGCTTTCTTGGTGGCTTTGTCAGTAAAGAATCTGCCTCCAATGCAGGAGACCTGGGTTCAATCCCTGGGTTGGGAAGATTCCCTGAGGAAGGAAATGGCAACCCAGGATTCTTGCCTGGAGAATCCCATGGACAGAGGTGCTATACAGTAACTCCTTGTTGGTTATCAACTTTAAATATAGCAGTGTGTACATGTCCGTCCGAAACTCCCTAACTGTCCCTTTCCTTCAGCTTCCCCCCTGGGAACTACAAGTCTGTCCTCTAAATCTGTGATGAGGTGAAAGGTGTTTAAAGACAGCTTCCTCCACTGGTGAAAGAAATCCTTGTCATTCTTGAACGAAACACAAACCTGCTTCCAGGTAGTGAGCTAGACTCTTTCCCACAAGCCTGATTACTCAGATTATTTATCTTTTGCTGTGAATGCAGGCAGTTTTTCTCTTTCAAGGAATTGGTCTGACATAGAGTTGTTCTTAGTATCTCCTTATAATACTGTTTACTGTCTACAGGTTCAATAATTGCATTCCCTCCTTCATTTCTGATAATGGTAATTTTTGCCTCTTCCTTTTTCCCCTTGGTAGTCTGGTTATAACTTCTACCAGTGTTTTGGAAGAACCAGCTACCATTCCATTGTATATCTCTATTTTCAATTTCACTGCTTCTACTCTAAAGTTTTTAGTTCTCTTTCTTTTTTTAATAACAGAAAAGATTTTAGTGCCATTTCCATATTTATAAAAATTATAAATTTGACTCTAGGTTTAGTTAGAAAGGAAATTTTAACAATGCCCACGGAATAAATCATCCACCATAGTGGCAAAAGAATTTATTGCCTCTATCTGTCATCTAAACAATATAGAGAATAGGGATAAGATGAAAAACTGGGGAAGATTTTTTGTGCAGTTTCTTATAACTTTATGATGGAGTTTTTATCACAGATAATTTCGAGGTTCTAGTTCCTAGCACACTAGACTCCTTAAAACAACTATTAATACATGTTTTCTTCCACCACCTTCCCTTATTAATCTATTTTCCATATTTATAGTCCAGAGAATTACACAGGCTTCCAAGATGCTGGGTATTGCTTTGCTCTTTGGAAGGGCTACTGATACAAAGAAGAAGCTTCTTTAAAATTTTAAGACAGACGATGCTCCAGTTTCCCACTGTAATTCCTAATCACAAAATGCTGCCTTCTAACATGTAGATATAGTTCCTATTTATTAGCAGTAAACTTAGTAATGGATATAAAAGTATATGTGTAGTATATGTGTGTGTGTGAGTTGCTCAGTTGTGTCGGACTCTTTTTTGACTCCATGGACTGTAGCCTGCCAGACTCCTCTGTACATGGGAGTCTCCAGGCAAGAATACTGAAGTGGGTTGCCATTCCCTTCTCCAGGGGATCTTCCCAACTCAGGGATCCAACCTGGGCCTCCTGCATCGCAGGCCGATTCTTTACTGTCTGAGCCACCAAGGAAGACTTCCAATATATGTGTGTGTGTGTATAATCAAAGCACAGTACATTGTTTAAATTTTAAATAGCCTATTAACCTACTTGTTTTTCTGACAATAGTAAAGAACACATAACTTAATAAATATTTTCATGATTAAAGTTTTCATTATGCTATCATTTATAATGACAAATTGTAGAAACAATTTAAATATCTAATATGAGTTGTGTAAATAAGTCAATGAATGATGAATGCTTTATGAAAGTCACTCGGTCCATGTCAAACTCTTTGCAACTCCATGGACTGTAGCCTGCCAGGCCTTCTGTCCATGGAATTCTCCAGGCAAGAATACTGCAGTGGGTAGCTGTTCCCTTCTCCAGGGGATCTTCCTAACCCAGGGATCGAACCTAGGTCTCCCACATTGAAGGAGGATTCTTTACTGTCTGAAACACCAGGAAAGCTCAAGAATACTAGAATGGGTAGCCTATCCCTTCTCCAGCAGATCTTCCTGACTTAGGAATCGAACCAGGGTCTCCTGCATTGCAGACAGATTCTTTACCAACTGAGCTATCAGAAATAATGATGAGTAAAAACATAGCTGAAAATATGACATTTAAAAAAAATACAAAAGCATTAAAGTTGATGATTATATGCAAAATATTATGTAACATATATGAGAAAAATGTGACCACAGCCAAATATAATAACAGCTTTTGTTTTTATCTTTAATAAGAACTACAAGGAGAATAAATTTTTTTTAAAAAGGCAGAAAGTATATTACCTGAATGTAACAGACTAATTTAATGGATAGTAAATATTGTTTGATTGCAATGAAAAAACTTATTTCTAACTGATTGGACCCATTTTTATGCCTTTAATTGTACCTTGTAAAAGCTTGGTTAACTTTTGAATATCACCCCCTGGTGGCTCAACTGGTAAAGGACAGCTCACAATGCAGAAGACCTGGGTTCAATCCCTGGGCTGGGAAGATCCCCTGGAGAAGGGAACAGCTACCCACTCCAGTATTCTGGCCTGGAGAATTCCATGGACTGTATATAAGTCAGACACGACTGAGCGACTTTTACAACTTAATCAAACAGTATTTTTATGAACCACATTGTCATCAACTTTGTTTCTCCTCTGACTTGGCACAATCAAGGGTTTCTTTTCCCTAACATCCCTATCCCAATTAAGAGCGTTGATGACATCAAATTTTGGTGCACAGCCTCTCTCTTGTCCATGTTTGAAAGTGCTTATTTCTTTGCATCTTAACCAACAATGAGGTTTCCTGTTTTGATTTGTTTAAACTTTTGCAAATTTTATGTGACCATAGAGAGAAATTAGGTCTGGATATATCCTTGTTCCACTTATGAAAAAATGTTACTTTCAAGCTAATCTGTGTTCCCTCATTTATCAATGCAAAGCTGGGCTTCCAGACATACCCAATAGGAGATTTCCTCTGATCAGGATCAGTGGCAGAGACTGTGCCTACAGAGGATCCATGAGGGCATTCTTCAAAGATTTCAAAGATGTAATATGGGAGGAGGAAAACAGGAGGCTCATCAACATCTTCCACCTGGATCTTGATGACAGTGGTGGAAGCTTCAGTGTGGTATTCCCTGAGTTGCTCATCAACTTGGGGGTTTTTAACTTTTGCTCTAATACGATAGTGGTTCTGGTCCTCAAAGTTCACTTTCTGCAAAGTAATACAGTGTACACAGAAAACCCAAGGAATTATTTAGGGGGAAAAAAAAGGTTTTGTTGATAAATTAAGTCTCAGGTGCTTTCCAGTTAGGTTTTTACTATTTATGTTCTTAGATTCCTATAAAATTGTCATTAAATATTTAGTAGTTGTGGAGAAAATCCCTATGTTATGTGTAATTTGTTATTTACAACTATTACAAAATGGTTTTGGTTAATAACTAGTTTTTTTTAAGGATTAAAACTATACTTTTCTGAGTATAAATATCTTAGGGAGTTGAGAATTAATTTCCTGTTATTTAAGATATTTTTGAAAAGTTTGTCCTCTGTTTTAAAATCTTTTTCAAAAACTCTCCTACAGGAGCTCTGTAATATCTCCCTCATCAGTTATATCTGAAATATATTGATAGAAATATAAAAAACTGAACTTTTTCTTAATTTTTTCAGGAGTATCTTGCACAAAACTGATAATTAGCTATTTTTAAACTATGCTTTGTAATTTATGCTAAAATGTAGGCAATATATGTTAATATTCTAAACAATGAAACATCTTAGAATTTTTTTAAAAGCACACATATCTTTCCTTTTTTCTGTAAACTATAAATCACAAGATCTTAATTTAATTACTTAATTGAAACAAACACTAACTGGTTACACAAAATATTACATGTATTTCTGATTTGATTTTGCATTATTATTCAAAGCAAAAATGTTTAATGCATCTACCTTTTTCAGTATAATTATTCCTTCTTGGGTCTCATTATTGGTAATGATGTCAAACGTTCTTGAATCATCTTCGATGCTGTAGTCCATTTCTGCATTCTCTCCTATGTCTCTATCATATGCCAAGATTTTTCCTATAGATGTCCCAACAGGTGCAGATTCAGAGACAGTCAAGCGGTATAAACCTTGAAAAACAAAATTCAGGATATTTTGCACAGATAATTAACATAAAGAACTTCCAAATATAGCACTCTCCCTTTTTTTAATGTGCTGTCAGAAAAAAAAAACCCACTCTCATTAACTGCTTATTCTAAATAGACCTCTTTCTCTCTCTATATATATATTTTGCAGTCTAAAAATTTCCCTCATATCTTTTTGAATATCTATTATTTTCTCTTTAAATATATCTTAGAAAGTTCTTTCACCACTACATATAATTTCCAAATTTCTATACATATTTGTGTGTGTGCGCATGCGCGTGTGTGTGTTAGCTACTCAATCATGTCCAACTCTTTGTGACCCCATGGGCTATAGCCTGCCAGGCTCCTCTGTCTATGGGATTCTCCAGGGAAATTGATAGACATTTCTTTCTTCAGAGGATCTTCCCGACCCAAGGATGAAACCATGGCTTCTTGCATTGCAGGCAGCTTCTTTATTGTCTGAGCTACCAGTGAAGCCCATTCATACTCATACCTTCTCACTATTCATGGATTTATTTTCTGTTGTATCCTTCAACAATGCCAAATTATATCTCATACAAAGTTTTTCAATTTTACTCAGGCATTCTCTGATACCTAAAATTACCAATAAATATAAGTATGAATTAAAGAAGGTTGCATCTAAAAGCAAATATTTGAGTTCTAAGTGTAGTAGTTTGATTTAAGGAATATGAGCTTGGATTTCATTAACCATAGTTGAAAAGAAATAGAAAGATGTGGAAGTATGCATCCATAAAAAAGAAGAAATAAGAACATTTGCAGCAACATGGATGGACATATAGATCATTATACTAAGTTAACTATGTTGGAAAGAGAAAGACAGATAACATATGCTATAACTTATATGTGGAATCTAAAATATGACACGAATGAATGTATCTACAAAACAAAACCAGACTTACTGCTATGGAGAACAGACTTGTGGTTGTCAAGTGGGATGGGGAGTAGGGGAAAGGATGGATTAGAAGGTCAGAGCTAACAAGTGAAAACTATTATACAGAGAATGGATAAACGAATCCTACTGTAGAGCACAGGGAACTATATCCAATACCCTGTGATAAATAATAAAGGAAAAGAATATGAAAAAGAATGTATATGTGTGCATAACTGAATCACTGTGTAGTAGATATTAACACAACATTGTAAATCAGTTATGAAAGTGAAAGTCACTAAGTCGTGTCTAACTCTTTGCAACCCCATGGACTATAACCCACCAGGCTCCCCTGTCCATGTAATTCTCCAGGCCAGGATACTGGAGTGGGTTGCCATTCCCTTCTCTAGGGGATTTTCCTAACTCAGGGATTGAATTCAGCTCTCCTGCATTGCAAGCGGATTCTCTACTATCTGAGCCACCAGGGAAGCCCAAAATATACATCAATAAAATAATTTTAAAAAGAAACAAATGATGGAGCCACAATAGTTGGTTGGTTGTGAAAAACCACGCTGGCATCAGATGACTCTATTCTTTTTATATAAAGGCAGTTATTTAAAGTGAAAGTGAAGTTGCTCAGTCATGTCCAACTCTTAGCAACCCCATGGACTGCAGCCCACCAGGCTCCTCCGTCCATGGAATTCTCCAGGCAAGAGTACTGGAGTGGGGTGCCATTGCCTTCTCCGATATTTGAAACACATTGACACAAATAAAAATAAATAAGATTCCTTTCTTTACTTTTCAGAAGTAACTTGCATAAAACTTATTAAAATTAGTCACTCATGTATCATTTGTAATTTATGCTGAAATGTAAAAAATCATCAGGAATGATAAATCCTAAAGAATAAGTCTTAGAATTAAAAAAAGGAGCACATTCAGTATAATTTTTCTTTAAAGGGATTCATGATTTCCTTAGAAGCACAGAGCAACTCACTACATAGACTGCGAGGTCTTTCTCTGTCACTTTAAAATTGGTAATATTTTGCTGTTTTCAGGAAGTAAGTGTGCTACCATGTATCTGTTATTGTGGTGAAGTTTAAAGAATCATTTATTCAATTGCACAAATTAAAAATTGCCAACAAATTACTCTTGAGGAGAGAGTGACACTATTCTAAATCTGAAAGCAGATGCTTTGATACATTGGCAAATCAAGACTTAGTCTCTGCTGTTTCCCATACTTTCAAAAATCATTTGTTAGGGTACTTCTTACTTACTGTCTTTAAATATGGGTTTATTGTCATTGACATCAGAAAGTTTGATCAATACACTTGTTGTTCCAGACAGTGCTCCAGGCAGACCAATCATGTCTTTGGCTTGAATAATCACCCAGTACTCATCTTGCAGTTCTCTATCCATTTTAGAAGATATTCTTATTTTTCCTTTAAAAATGTAACAAACTACAATTACTATTTCATGATTAACCATGGCTTCTCCCTAGTTAATTTCTTAAGAATCTGAACATAAGATCATTTGTTTGACACATTTTGAATCACTACAATGTGCCACATGCTGCCCTGGAGATAAAAAGGTGACAATATACTAATAACCAACTCTGCCTAGGGTTTAGTCATCATAATACTAATAGTGGTAGATCCTTAATAAAATACTATGTTAAGATAAACCACACGGAGAGAGGAAGAAAGTCTTATTTTTCTGCTTTCTTTTCTGACCTGATACTAGGGTGCTACAATTAACTGTTCCCCTAAACTTGGAAGAAGTTGATTTACTATAGATATGTGTGTAAATAAAAATGCTAAATTTATGCAAAAAATACTGTGCACCTGTAATGTTAAAATCTATTTTGAGTCATAACATGTGAAGGAGGGCTGAATTTTGATTCACAGTTGCTCGTAATCACCAACAGAGATATTCAAACCCACACTGGACCATGAAGTTGTTGTATTAAGTGTCCACTTTCTATAAAATTATTCAATAAAAAGTTATTCATCATTGAAGAAACCTAGGAGAAACTTAAGATGGTGAATAGGAGGGCGAAATGCAATCCTAAAGATTGGGGAACACATAATACAAATATAAGAAAGGGAATGGCTAATCTTCAACAACGTCTGGGCAAAGGTATTTATTAAAAACTGTGATACCTGAACACAAATAAAAGAAGGATAAATTGGACCATACTCCGATGCTATTTTAACTGTGGACTGGCGTTGCACGATTATATTCTGGTATATGTAATCAATATGTAATCAGTACTGTAGAATATATGAAACAGATGCTGCTACTGTCTTCTCTAGATGTGACTCAACAGAGAATCATGTTTGCTATTAGCAAAGGTGAATAGTATTAGACCTTCTGAATTATATATCCAAAGGTGTAGAGACTGAGAGGAACACAAAGGCCTTCACTTCTCATGTATGGAGGCTTCAACTAACTTTGCCTACTTCCTTTACTTTTCTTCTCACCTTTAGAATGAACAAATTTAAATATATTCCTAGATCCTTTTACACACTCCAAAACTTACCTCTTCTGTGTTTTGGCTTTCAGTTGCCTTGTTGCTCACTCTACTGCTCCTCCACTAAAGAAATTAATTGCTTTAGCAGATTCATTCAATATATAATACTTAAGAAGCCAGCGAGGAATAGGAGGGAAAGACAAGGCTCGAAATGGCCAAGAAGATCAAGTGCCACCTGAGACACGTCTCCTTCACAGATAACTCACTTTCTGCTTTCCTCCTCTTGTGTTTTCTCACCCTGGTGCCTGGATAGTCTAAGAGCTTCAACAGTTCCCCTTCTCAGGGATTTCCTGTACATTCTTCCTATAACCTGGAATGCCTTCCTCTCCTCACTTTGGTTGCAGGCTCAGCTCAGCATCCTGTTTTCAGTGCATTCTGCCTTGCCAGACAATATAAAATAGTGCTTACTTCTTCTATTGAACCTTGCTTATTTTACTTCATGGTATACAAAAACTAAATGCATGCATTTATAAATATGCAAATGTTTAATATTTATATTTAAATTACAAGAGAAAATAATTCCTGTTGCTTCCTTTTATTATTGTTTTTTTAAATATTGCAATGTTGTACCTCTGTAAACATAGTATGTTGTAAACACAACGCCTGTTACATATATTTGACCCTTCTCAACCAAGATCATGTAAGAGAATGAAAACCAAATGTCTTAAGGCGTCCATTCATTGCATGTATTAAAATAACTTTAATTTGTACATTCGGGATAATAAAAACTAGGCATTATTCTGGGATAATTAAGAATATAGTCACTCAAATCATACTTTTCAAAATCCGATTCTCACAAGAGACCTGACTGATAAAAAGTGAGACATTTAGTATTTGCTAAATGAATGAATCAATAAGAAATGCTTAAAGACCCAACACATGCTTCAATTGCTTAAAGCTTTTCATGTCATCGAGATGGAAATAATACTTGTCTCATTAACAACCACAGAATTTTACTCCTTTTGGCACTTGCCACATTTTTAGGTGGTTAGTTAGGTACTTCTTTTTTTTCATCTTTAGAGACTATAAGTTTCTTTATGTGTATTTAATCTTTGCAGTGACCAAAGAAATCATACTTGTTAAATGACCAATGTTATATAAATCTTATATGTTCAATAGATATAGAAAAATTTTTGTTTTATTTATTTTATAAAGTATTCAATTGATTAACAGAAATTGAAGAAGGATAGAAAAATCAAATGCTATATTCATGTAAATCAAAAGTACATAAAATACAGAGCTATTTTCTTTAAGTTTCCACACCCAGCCATAAAGTCAGGATTAACCTCACTCTGGCTGGGTGTACAGGTGGAACTCTGTGATTTTAATTTGCATTTCCACGATGACTAGTAAGGTTGAACAATTTTAATATGTTTGCAAGCTTTCTTTGTATCAACTTTTTTGTCAATTGTTTGTAAATAACTTTTTGCATATTTTTAAAATGTAATAATCCTTCGGTATGCTTTATTACCCATACACAAATCATTTGTGGTATGGATGTGAAAAATCTAATCTCCCAACCTTAGAAAAATCAACTAAAAAATAAAAACAATTAAATGCTTAAGATTACATCACAACCTCCTTGTTTATGGAAATATTTGGTCCACTTTACAACACATTTGTAAGCAGGGAATTTTTGCTCTGATGTTTGCCAACTTAGAATCATGTTGAATTGCACGTTATTTCATCCAGGAATACCTGTTGTTGGTTCAATGGAGAAATATGGTTGGCCTTGTAGTAAGCTGTACACGAGACGAGCATTATTGCCACTTGAAGGATCATCAGCATCACTTGCTGTCACCTGAGTCACTAATGTTCCTGAAGAGAACATAAGTAGTTACAAGAAGTTAAGACTCTGGTCTTTTTGAAAAATGGATCCTAGTTCTCTAAGATTCTTTCTTTAGCAAGAAAGATAATGATATGCAACGAAAGACCTGCCCTCCTTTTTCTAAATTATGAAACAAATATACTTTTGTTCAGACAAGAAAATATAACTTTATAAAAAAATAACCCTTATTCCCAACTACAATATAGAATTTTAAACGTGTAGATCTAATGCAACCTATATATTAAATAACCCACTAAAATATATAATTAAGGATTATTCAAAGATGTTTTATTAGTAATTGAAGGGAGATTTAAAAGCAGTTTTTCTTCAAAAACCATATTGTAACCAGTTCTTCAAAAACTTGTAAAATTTAAAAATATCAATAAATGTTATTAAAATGATCTTGAGATAGTGTCAAGCTGAAAATAAGCAGAATTATTTGGCTAATATCATTCCCTTCAAAAAAATGCCTACTTTAATGAATTTTCTTTTAAAGTGCAATGTAAAAATCTACCAGCTTGATAAGGTAAGCATTCTTAATCTAATTTAGTAACAATCAATAAAATTCACGGGAAATAAATACTTGTAGTGTTAAAATCAATGGTTAAATTAAATATCTTTATTAATTGTGCTTTCTAATGATTTTTATGTAAATATGGAATCTAGCATTATGAGCCTTGTTGGAAACACAGATTTTTAAAGCTCTGTGTTCTGTGTTTTTACCATGAAAATAATAAATGTAAAATAAATTAAGATGATACAAATTTGAGGCAGAACTTCTAAAATAAATTTCATAAAGTATTGCTTTATTCTTACTCATAATTTGTAAATATCAGCTATAAAACTTAGAAGGACTTTCAGTTCAGTTCAGTCACTCAGTCATGTCTGACTCTTTGTGACCCCATGAATCGCAGCATGCCAGGCCTCCCTGTCCATCACCAATTCCTGGAGTTCACTCAGACTCACATCCATCGAGTCAGTGATGCCATCCAGCCATCTCATCCTTTGTCGTCCCCTTCTCTTCCTGCCCCAAATCCCTCTCAGCATCAGAGTCTTTTCCAATAAGTCAGCTCTTCACATGAGGTGGCCAAAGTACTGGAGTTTCAGCTTTAGCATCATTCCTTCCAAATGGTCAATTCTAACATCACTTTAATTATCTGATTATATTTCCTTCAGTTTCTGTCTTTCTTTTCTTCTGTTTCAGTTTTATTGATATAACATTTCATTAAATACAGATTCATTAACTTTAAAAGCTTTAAATATTTTCTAAATGTTTTTTCTAAAAAAGTCAGAAGAGAGAAACAAGCCTGTATACGTTCTTAATCAGTAATTTAAAAACTGTAGAAATCTTCAAAAATAGTAAAGTAACATAAATAGTAATAAAAATTAGCATCGAGGCAATTAAGAAATATATATCATTTGATAATATTTTACATATTTTCTGTGAGAAATTGTCATGTATAAGAGAAATTGTACATTGACTCGCAGTTCAGTTTAGTCGCTCAGTCGTGTCCAACTCTTTGAGATCCCATGGATTGCACCTTGCCAGGCTTTCCTGTCCATCACCAACTCCCAGAGCCTACTTAAACTTATGTCCATCGCATCAATGATGCCATCCAACCATCTCATCATCTGTCAACCCCTTCCCTCCTGCCTTCAATCTTCCCCAGCATCAAGGTCTTTTCCAATGAGTTCATTCTTCACTCAGGTGGCCAAAGTACTGGAACTTTAGCTTCAGCATCAGTCCTTCCAATGAATATTCAAGACTGATTTCCTTTAGAATTGGCTGGTTGGATCACCTTGCTGTCCAAGGGACTCTCAAGAGTCTTCTTCAACATCGCAGTTCAAAAATATCAATTATTTGTCGCTCAGCTTTCTTCACAGTCCAACTTTCACATCCATACATGACCACTGGACAAACCATACCTTTGACTAGATGGACCTTTCTTGGCAAAGTAATGTCTCTGCTTTTGAATATGCTGTCTAGGTTGGTCATAACTTTTCTTCCAAGGAGCAAGTGTCTTTTAATTTTATGGCTGCAATCACCATCTGCAGTGATTTTGGAGCCCCTCAAAAATACAGTTTGTTACTGTTTCCATTGTTTCCCCATCTATTTTTCATGAAGTGATGGGACAGCATGCCTTGATCTTAGTTTTCTGAATGTTAAGTTTTAAGCCTACTTTTTCACCCTCCCCTTTCACTTTCAAGAAGCTCTTTAGTTCTTCATTTTCTTCCATAAGGGTGGTGTCATCTGCATAGATGAGGTTATTGCTATTTCTCCTGGGAATCTTGATTCCAGCTTGTGCTTCTTCCAGCCCAGCATTTTGCATGATGTTATTTGCATATAAGTTAAATAAGCAGGGGAAATATATACAGCCTTGATGTACTCCTTTTCCTATTTGGAACCAGTCTGTTGCTCCATGTCCAGTTTTAACTGTTACTTCTTGACCTGCATACAGATTTATCAGGATGCAGGTCAGGTGGTCTGGCATTCCCATCTCTTGAAGAATTTTCCACAGTTTGTTTTGATCCACACAGTCAAAGGTTTTGCTGTAGTCAATAAAGCAAAAGTAGATGTTTTTCTGGAACTCTCTTGTTTTTTTTTATGATCCAATGGATGTTGACAATTTGATCTCTGGTTCCACTGCCTTTTCTAAATCCAGCTTGACATCTGTAAGCTCATGGCTCACATTCTGTTGTATCCTGGCTTGGAGAATTTTGAGCATTACTTTGCTAGCGAGTGAGATGAGCGCAATTGTGTAGTGGTTTGAACATTCTTTGGCATTGCCTTTCTTTGGGATTGGAGTGAAAACTGACTTTTTCCAGTCCTGTGGCCACTGGTACATTTTCCAGATTTGCTGGCCTTTTGAGTGCAGCACTTTCACAGCATCATCTTTTAGGATTTGAAATAGCTCAATCGGAATTCTGTCACCTCCATTAGCTTTGTTCCTAGTGATGCTTCCTAAGGCCCGCTTGACTTTTCATTCCAGGATGTCTGGCTCTAGTTGAGTAATCACCATTGTGGTTATCTGGGTCATGAAGAGCTTGCAGTTAGGAATGTTATACAGTACAGAGAATGTTGACAAAATCACCACGAGGCCAATGATGTGTATTTCATGGAAACAATCAATGATTGTTTAAAATGTCCCTTTCCTTATAATACCAGTAAAGATAGATAACAGGCACTTGGTGGTTTTATTTAATGTGTATTACTCAATCAGTGTATGAAGCATGGTATATGTCATATATAATCTAAACTGTAATAGAGGCTAAAGCCTCTATTCATTTGATCAACATTTTAATGTACTCTCACTAACACTGATAAGTTTGACTCTACAACATTAATAGGTCAAAATTAAATTTTCTCTAAATTATATTAGAGATAAATATACTTCTAAAGGATAAATGACCTATATGTACATTAATGAAAGATATCTTATGCAGACTATTTTAACCTGAAGTATATCATCAGGATATCCTTCATCCACATTTGGATCATTCAATCAGTTTCTCAGATTAACTGTGTTTTAACATATAGCCCTCATTCAGATTTAATCATGTCTTAAAAAGAACTGCATTCACTGCCCATATATCTCACACATTATGAAAGAAACTGGAAGTAAAACAATAGATGTCTACAAAATTCACTCTGGCTTATTGTAAGGCAAGAATTAATATATTTTTTTAAAATTAAAAATCAGTGACAAATGCTTCTAGTACAAGTTGAATATATATATATAAGTTTGAGTAGGGTGGTCCTTGGTAGAACTGGAGAGCTGATCACCCTGCTTAGAACCACTGTGACAACGAGAATGATCATGAAAATTTTGTGCTAAGGGAAGGAGCAATAACCCAAAACCTGTATATGTGTACATTGAATTCTCTCACCCTTATTTCCTATTATTCTATCTTATGACACCATTCTGTAATTAGAATTGGGTAATTTATGGAAACTCTTAAGAAAATAAATTGAATAACTTCTTGAAGTTCAATTAGCAAGGAATGTATACCAGAGAGAGGGAAAGCCTTCGCTTGGTGACTGAAAGAGCTTAAAGGTCACTGAATTTCTGAGTTGTCACCACAGCTTGGTTACAGATGCCCAAACTATTTGCAAATGCAAAGAGCCAATGATTGGACTCTGGAAGTCTAAAAATCTCTTAAATCAGTTTTTATCTATCTTGTTATGCGAAGAAAGTATAATTACAAAAAATCATTTTCTCAGATTTTAATAAGAGCAATTTCTCAGTTTACTTCTTCCTTTAATAAACTTACAACATAGCATGTAATATAATAACCTGTGTCCTTATGTCTCCAGCATTGGCAGGAAGGTTCTTTACCCTAGTGCCACCTGGGAAGCAGTTTATAACAACAAAATATATAATATAGTAAGTCTGCATTCTATCCATTACACTTATAGTTGATATTGTTTTCCTATATTATCCTTTAGAGATTTTCTCAAATATGCAAAATTTAAATCAACTTTGTTGTTCTGAATAGCCTCTTAATCTTCAAGGTAGTTTTTGCAAGGGCTTTATGAAAATAAAATTTAAGATGATATTTGACTTTGCCCACTTTATCAGACATATTGTCTTGCAAAAACTTATTTTGTGTATATAAACTTACATGTAAACTTGTACAAATGCTTGAAAAAAAAATCACTCTTCTCTGTTGATTTTATTCAACCTCACAGCAGCTTCCATGCAGTTGGAGGACTCTTCTTTTGCAACATCGCTTCTCTTGTCTTTCTTTTCTTACGTGACTGTCTAATTCCACTGATTCTCCTTCACCAGTTAATTCCTTTATATCTGTATCTTTTCCTTTTCCCTACCTACATTCTTCACCGAGGATATCTCATCCATTGCCATGTGGTCTGCAGCTCTCCTCACTGTGTGATGGGAATTTTTTTCCAAGAACATGGCATAACTGGCCTCTTTGGATCATTTCCTTTAAATATTACTTCCTAAATGACCCTACTTTGTCCAGTCAATTAGCCATTATAATATTTTGCTCATACTTAACAGTTTAATAACATATAAGGTCAAATATTACTTGGCTTCTTTAAAATAGTTGCTTACAGTTTGTACACTATAATTAAAATATAAGGTCTGTTAACTAGCAATTACTTCATATGTTTCCTTTACAACCAAATCCCCAGTTTCACAAAAAAATTCCTAGAACATGTTAGGTCTATAACATATGTTTGTTGAAGAAGGAAAAGAAAAGAGCTAGGAGGAAAAGGAGGAGGAGGATAAGAAGGATGGAAGGAGAAAAAGAAATATATCTCTGCCTAGTGATCAGACAGGACAATATTAATTCATCATTTATATCTAAGGATAATTGGCCTTGATATATATTACACAGCTAAATTTGTTTATGCTGGTGTTAAAAATCTATGTTCTTAATACATGTAGAAATGGGTCTTTAAATTACTAGTTGTTAAAGGGTGAAGAATCAGGAAAGTATATTATGGAATCTACATTTTTAGACATGCTAGAATTTAGAAAGATGGTGATGATAACCCTGTATGCGAGACAGCAAAAGAGACACAGATGTATAGAATGAACTTTTGGACTCTGAGGGAAAGGGAGAGGGTGGGATGATTTGGGAGAATGGCATTGAAACATGTATACTTTCATGTAAGAAATGAATCACCAGTCTATGTTCGATACAGGATACAGGATGCTTGGGGCTGGTGCACGGGGATGATCCAGGGGGATGACCCAGAGAGGTGATAGGGGTAGGAGGTGGGAAGGGTGTTCAGGAGTGGGAACTCATGTACACCCGTGGTGGATTCATGTCAATGTATGGCAAAACCAATACAGTATTGTAAAGTAAAATAAAGTAAAAATAAATATTGTAAAAAATAAAAAAAAATCATCATTATTGAATCACATTAAATAAATTCAACTTTATCACAATTAAATACATTTTATGAATTAAAATGTATATATTATTCTTTGTTTTGTTACAATTTTCTGAAAAAGAAAGAGTGGACAAATTTTGTATGATTATAAGATAATTTTCCCCCTATTGGAATCAAGCCTGATTTCCAAGGCAGTCAATTATTATATCTCATAGAAAGCGTTTTCCTTTACAAGTATTTATACTTAAAGTATTTATTAAAGTGATATTGGGTTTGAAAAAGAAATTAAAAATGGATGTGGCTACACAGAGATCTTCAACTGTTTTGTTTTAAATTTTCATGATCCCTCATTTGGATGACTATAGATTTTTTGTCTTATAAAATGGTTTCTCCTATTTTTAAATGGAGATGATCTTATATGTTTTTAAGAGATTCAAAAGTATAGTTTATTTTGGAAAGTAAATTCTTATATTGAAGAAACTAATAAGTGAACAAGTTAAATAATTTCATGTATCACTCAAACATGTTTAAACATTTTTTATTGAAGACTGAAATTATATTTTAACAAGACAAATTACCTATTAATAAATAGTATCATTGCTTATAAAGTTTTAGTGTATAGTCAAACTTTTAAAATATTTTACTTAACAGATTTGCAGAAGGAAGTACTTGGGTAGAACTTTAAATAATTCACGTTCAAAACATATGCTTGAAATCTTAAATCTGTTTTCATTGTTAACAGGTACATCTTTGATGTAAATTAATATGCAGTACCTTCTGGAGACATCTCTGGTACAATGGCCTCATAAGGTTCATCTAGGAATTTTGGTTCATTGTCATTGATATCCGACACTCTGATGACAAACTCAGACTCAGGTTCCACAGCCCTTCCATAGTGTTGTCGATTACCTGGGCTCTGAGAGTGTAGAGGGACCGTTCCTCTCTATCAAGCTTCTCTACAGCATATATGTCACCTGTTCTATCATCAATGACAAAAATTTTTCCAGCTCCAACTCCCAAAAGCTTGTACTGGAAAGAGTTGTTTCCATTGTCTAAATCAGACCTTAGCTGCAAGTGCAAAGAGATATAATTTACTGTCTAGATATGTTAAAATAGATATATTTTAACAGTTTCATTTTCATGTTTGTTAATTATTCTCAAACTAATAATTTCATATAATTCCCATATTGTATTAAATGAGGTGAAATGTTAAATTTAAGATTAAAATATATCACCAGGAAGATGACTCTGAGATTTCACTGCAAAGCAATATACAAATTTTATTACTCTAAATAGATGATTCCAATTAGAAATTATAATGATTGAAAAACAAAGTCTCTTTTATACATTATGCACAACACAGTCAGTTCATGTTTACTCAGATGATTACATTTTTAGTCATTAAAACCATACTCTCAAATATTTATATTAGATCGGGATTCAGAGACAGTTAAAGAGATAATGACTTACATAAATTTAAATAGTGATGTTCTATCTCTAGGCTAAAAACACATAGAAGACATGGAAATATTAGTAAGAAAATTAGAGAGCATGTTGAGACTATGATAATAATCTCAATCATCCATAAAATCTGAAAATTGCTTTATATTAGTTTTTTCAATTAATTCTCATACTAATATTGTGAAATACATATTGTTGATTTAATAAATTCTTTGAATAGAGAAAAGAAGTGAGATTTAAAAATATAAAAACTTACACAGAGTTGTATGGTTTGGGGGTCGAATTATGATTTGGACCAAAGCCCTGTCTGACCCCAGACCCTCGCCTACACAGCCCCTCCCCTCTTACAAACATGGTCTTTCAGTCCTCAAATTTAAGCCAAATTAGATCTAATTCTTTCTTTCCAATATAGTCCACTTAATTCTCAAGTGTACCTATTTTTTGGCTCTCACTAATAGCTTATTCATCATAGTGTTAATGGGATTTTGAATTTTACACATTAAAAAGGGTTATGATATAGATACTACTACATGACTTTTCATATCTAACTTATTTTACTTAAAGAAAAGAAGCATTAGAGAGGAACCTCCTAAGTATCATGAGTACATGGTTTTCTTGATTCCTTACTCGTATTCCAATTTATGAATGTGTGTGTGTGTGCTCAGTCATGTATGACTCCTTGTGACCTCCTGGAATATAGCCCACAAGGTTCCTTTGTCCATCTTACTCCAGGCAAGAATACTGGTGTGTGCATGTTCTCCTCTGTACATGGAATTTCCAGCCAAGAATACTGGTGTGGTTTGCTGTTTCCTCCTCCAGGGGATCTTCCTGACCCAGGGATCGAACTCACATCTACTGCATTGGCAGGTGGATTCTTTCCCACTGTGCCAGCTGGGGAGCACTATTTATGAATATGCCCTTCTTCAAAGTAAGAGCTTCTCTGAAAATTTATACAGTAAACCAACAGACACAAGCTTAATTTCATAATTTTTCTGACAGCTTGAGGTACAATGTATCATTATTCTGGACTAATTAATACATTTTTGTATGTGGGGAGAATATCTCAAGATATCAAAATGAACAATTTAATATTATAATGCTGTCGAATCATTGTTTTACAATAAAAGAAACAAATTGGAAATAATGAAAAAAGAATTATAGCTTTTAAATTTTGAAAGTCCTTAATTATTCATAAAGTGAAGTCCACATGCCCTAATGATAAGAAATTAAGGAAAACAAATATATTTTCTAAAATAAGTATTAGAAATGAGAAGAATCACAGCCCCTGGTTTCCAATATCATTTCAATATAGTTTGAATATCAGGATGAAGGAAAGTCAGATTTAGTCATGAATAAATGCATTTCTAGTATATTCAGTTTGATTGTCCTAGATCAGTGAGCTTGATCTTTCTAGGATTCAGATTTAATTAAAAAAAAACATAATTTCAACATCTTCCTATTTATGTCACAAAATGCTAAGTTAAGCACATTTCAATTTCATGATTATACACTTTCTATATTTCCATTCAAAACCATTTTTTCAATTATATATTTACTATCCATTTGGCAAATCTTATATGACTAAATCTTTACTTAATTGTGCTTCCAAATTTTAACCCCTTTTAACAAATTGATCAAAAAGAAAGTGATTTTTGGACATATCAGCTACACTGTCTTTTTACCAGCTCTGTCACTACAAACATGTAAATATTCACTGTCTTTTAAACAGTTACCTGTATGCTGTTTAAGCCTAATGAGGTTGTTTAGAGGAAAGATATCTGTTAGAATATTTTCATAAATATGTTTACAGAATGAAAAAGCTAAATACTATATGAAAGGAGGAAATAAAAGTTATCTGTAGTGAGCAGAAGCAAAAAAAGAAATGAGAAAATGTGAATTAATCACATCACTAGTCCTCATTTTGATTCCACAGATGCACTTCCCTTAGAGCCTTACCACTAGAAGTCAAAAAAGGCATGAGAAATATTACTTATACCAGACACACACACACACACCAATTGGCCTAAAATCCTAACCGAGGTCATTGGTTGAATGTACTCATATACTTGTCTGATGGGCTAGATGAACTCGTGTGGAATCCAGACAACATACTAACACAGAAGTTCTCTTGAAAGGGCTAGAAGGAGGGAGTTAATGAATTTTGAGTGCTTCACCCTTTGGGCCCAATTAAATTTTAGTGCTAGTTAATTAGCGGTTAAACTTATTTGAGTTCATTCATCCAGAGAAAGAGCCTTACAGAGAAGAAGGACATGATATTATAATTACCTCTGTTTAAAGAAAATCAACTAAGAATAAAAACTGAAAACATGAATAGGAAATGTTTTGTGTCATTAAGGACATTTTCCTAAAATGTTTTTATAGAGAGAAGTGAAATAATTATTTATTTTACTTCAACTTCACTAATCAAATGAAGTGTGTAGGTTCTTGAAGCTACATGACTGTAAAAGTATTTGGTATTAATCTGTTTCATTAAAAATAATGAGGGGTAAATCAACAGCCACTTAGCATAATGGAAAATTCAGCTAAATACTGTTGGTAAACATTACTGTTGCTTTGATCCATTACCAAAAATAACACCATCAGATTTTCAGATGTTGATAAACGCTGCATTTTCACATGAGAGACTAAAGTGAAATTTGAAAAGCAGAGCTTTCCCTCTTCAAGTTTTGTGAATATTTCAGGTGTTTGCAAATATGAAACAATCAGTTATGCTGTTGTTTGAGCCTTTCTAATAGTTCCACTGAGAAAATGAAAAATTCATCAAATACTGAAGCCTCATTCGATTAGATTTACAAGGTTATTTCCAGTAGCACTTTCAAAAAATCAGTACCTGGCCAATGTGATGTCTGGTCTTATTCATTTCCTCTGGTACAAAAAACTGGTTCCACATCCAGCCACGCCTGATTCTCAAGTGAGACCCCGCTGGGTGCCTCACCTCCTCTGTTTTAGAGTTTTCTGCTTCTATAATGCAAGGCCATAGGAGAGGAATTCCCAACATAAAAGGCAGCAACAACCAACAATTCATTTTGCTCTGGATTCCAACTGATACTCTTCAGGGGAAATAGTGTGCTGCAAACAAAACTCTTAAGCTCTCTTGTAATATTTTCAACTCTTACGTATCTTCCATATTCCTAGAGAACAGAATAAAACAATATTTTGACATTTTTAAAATAACACTTTGACGCTGTGGGAGAAAGTGAGAGTGGGATGATATGAGAGAATACTGAAACATGTATATTATCATATGTGAAACAGATCGCCAGTCCAAGTTCGATGCACGAGGCAGGGTGCTCAGGGCTGGTGCTCTGGGATGACCCTGAGGGATGGGATGAGGAGGGAGATGGGGAGGAGTTCAGGATGGGGAACACGTGTACACCCATGGCGGATTCATGTCAATGTATGGCAAAAAACACTACAGTATTGTAAAGTAATTAGCCTCCAATTAAAATAAATAAATTAAAAATAAATAAATAAATAATCCGGAATCATCTAAAAACAAACAAACACCTTCTCAAAGAATTATTGAAGGCAGGATAAAACTTTTGCATCTGTAAAAATGGGACAAAATATGCACTTATTTTCCAGGTAAGCTAGTTAATCATATTTTGTAGCAATAATTTGAATGGAACAATTACAAATTTCTGCCTAGTTATTGTCACAAATCTGCCTGAAGGTAGAAAAGTTGCCCTACCACTCTCCTTGACTGATAACTGGCACTGATAAATTTTTAAGAGTTTAACTTGCTTATTCCTTTCTATTTCAGTAAAACTCAAACTCCATTAAATCAACTATCAAACCAGGTGAAAATGTGACATTTCTCTTTTTTAATAGAAATGTTTTCTCATTCAGTTTCTTAAATTATGATACTTTACATAGCTAATTAAATAGAAAAAAAGAGAAAATTCAGCTTAAGACCTGGGAGACTTAAAATTTTATAATGATTCATAATATTGATGTTATGAAATACTTTGTGAATAGAAACTCTAAGATATTTTTATATGGCAAATATATACCAAAGAAATGTTTTTCAACTTAACAAAGAAACAAAACCATTTATAGAAAATAAAATAAAAATTACAGTGCTTGGGTAGCATGGCTAAATGTTTGTAATAAGTAAAATAGAAATGAAAGATATCTTTCAGTATTTACATAGAAGTTGAGGGTGGGATGATTTGAGAGAATAACATTGAAACATATTTATTACCATATGTGAAACAGATCGCCAGTCCAGGTTCGATGCATGAGACAGGGTGCTCAGGGCTGGTGCATTGGGATGACCCAGAGGGATGGGATGGGGAGGGAGAGAGGAGGGGGTTCAGGATGGGGAACACGTGTACACTCATGGTTGATTCATGTCACTATATGGCAAAAACCAATACAATATTGTAATTAGCCTCCAACTAAAATAAATAAATAAAAATGAATTTAAAAAGTTAAGACCAAAACAAACAAACAAGTTAGGGACTTTTCCATTTAGAACTTTCCATTTACCTGATACTGATCATACCAACTCTCCAAGACTGACTGGTAATTCTCACCTTTAAATGAAACAGAATAACTGCATTTCCCATATTTACATAGTCTCCATATAACCAAATTGGATTTGTTTGGGATTAAGGAAGAAAAATCCCTGGAGAAGGAAATGGCAACCCACTCCAGTATTCTTGCCGGGAGAATCCCATGGACAAAGGAGCCTGGTAGGCTACAGTCCGAGGGGTCACAAAGAGTCGGACATGACTGAGCGACTTCACTTTCACTTTCACGGAAGAAAAATAGTTTTGTCAGATCTAACAATGCCCTAATCAACAGAAAAGTCGTAAAATCTTTTTCAGCTGGGAGTGTTTCTTAGGGCCTTGTTTGAATTTTCTCCACATATCTTTGATTGTCCCTGATAGATCTCTTAGGCCTTTGGCTCCTGTTAGTAAGAGTTGTTAAAAAAGGCTAATTAACAAAAAACAGACTGTTGTTAATGGGAATTCCATGGTCCCTCTCTAATTCCTTCAAGCAGATATATTCTTTGTTATAAGTTTACTTAATGAAAATAAAGAAAAAATTCACCTGAAGTAAAAATTAAAGATTAATTTTACCCTATGTTCAATATTTGAAATTGTAATTATGTCTGTTGCTTAGGAATTAATAAAACATATATTTCTGATAGCAATGAACAATGAAAACATTTGGAAAATTACAGCTTTCTTTATGGAAAGATAATTTGTATAAATTTGGAAAACTATCACTAACAGTGATATGTATTACACTTAAAATGTCAGGTAAATACCATCAAAGTTAACTTTATATTATGGTATCTTCATACATTTAAGCATAGAATAGTATAATGAACAGCTATATGCCATCATTTAGGTTCAAAATTATCAAGACATGATCAGTCTTGCTTAATCTGTATACATACCTATTTCCTGATATTAAAAACAATTTGAAATGTCCTATCATTTTAATGATTCATTACACACACAAGCAAACTTGGGCACCCATGGCATATGTATATATGTGTATATTTGTGTACCTTTTTTAGAAATCAAAATGACTACTAAAAATTAAGAATGTCTTCAATACAATCAAATATTCAAATAATACTCAAAATTATTTAAATATCTTTGAGTCAAGATTCAGCTATTTCCACACTATGTAGTTTGTTGAGACATTTGTTAAATCTCAGTTAATCCACAAGTCTCATCACACTAAATTTAACTTTTCTTTCCATTTATGTGTTGAGAAAAGTAATTGATCCTGTGGCTTTTTCCACATTATGGATTTTTCTGACTGCCTCCCCACAGTGTGGTTTAATATATTTCTTTATTTACTTTAAATTAGTAGAATCTTGATTATATGCAATTTACATATTTGTCAACAATACTTATAACTGATACTCTACATTTAATATTGCTTCATATCTGAAGGCAAAAATTTCTTACTTTTGTCACCTTTTATTTCTAGTCTTGATGTGTTCTTGTTCCTAAGTTTCATTATTAGCTTCATGTACCAGCACTTGAACCATTTATTATTAATTGCCTCATCACACTTTCTTTTAAAGTTTTGCTGGTTATTGATGATAACTGTCTAAATCAAATATTTTAGTGACCACATAATGAAACAAAAATGAAAACAGAAAGAAAAAAAATGAAACTCCTAGAACTGAATGATATAATATCTAAGATCAAAATGGTTATATCAAAAGATCGAACATTATAGAAGAAAATACCATTGATTTTAAAGATCATTTTTTAAATTATTCAAATTAGAGAGATAATAGCAGCAACAGAAAAAATGATTTTTAACAATAAAGAGAATTTCAATAACTATGGAACAATTTCAAATAGTATAACATTTATATAATTGGAGTCCAAAAGAGAAAGGAGAGAAAATAATAATAACCAATGGTTTTTCAAATGTGCAGAACAATATCACACTTAAAAAGACACTCAACAAACAAGTAAGAGAAAAATCAAACAAAATCATGTTATTGTAAAATTACTAAAAATAAAATGTAAAGATAAAAAGGGAAACAATGAGAATGTCCATTAAATGCTCATCAGAAATAACTGATAGAAGAGAGTGACACCCATAAAGTTCTGAGGGAAAACCTTTCAACCTATAATTATATATCCTTCAAAATCGAAGTAATATACAGCACATTAGAATTAATCAACAGCACAACTACACTGTAAAACTATTAACTGGAAACTCTTCAGAGTGAAGGACATGCAGACCAACATAAAATAATGAATTAGAAGGAAATATTAAATATGAATAGATAAATATAAAAGGCTATTTTGTATTTTTATTAATACTTTTAAAATATCTATCATTTATAAATTAATAATATTATAGGGTATATAACATGTAGAGTAAAATCAATGCTGATAATGGTGAAAATAAAGGGATGTGGGAAATTACACTATCTATTAGTCAACATATTACATTATAGATAAAGTGATGTAGCAATTGCTCAAGTAGGCTGTGGTGAGAAATGATGGATGCACACCAAATTCACCAGAGCAATCACTAAAAGTAAACAAAATGCCATATCATGTGACCAAGAAAGGGAAAGTAAGATTTTAGAAATTCTTTATTAGTGTAATAATAAACAAGAGAATGCAGGAGAAGAAGTAAACTCAAGACTGTATAGCAAATTCAACCAAATAATTCATTGCAGTAAAATGAGATTAATAAAACACTACAAATAACATGCAATGTTTGTCAGTTTGGAATTTAAAAACTTAACCCAACAATGTACTAAACAAATCATGTAATTATAAATACACAGATAGGCTGTAAGGACAAGGAGGAGAAAAATATACCACAAAATTATAATCATAAGTTAGCTGAAATGATGTATCAGTATCTCAGAAACAAGACCTCAAGATAAAAGGTATATCATTTGACATAATAAGAGAATTTATAAAGATTATAAAAGGAAATGTATCTAATAGGCCTAACATTCGCAAGTTCAGTTCAGTTCAGTCACTCAATCGTGTCTGACTCTTTGTGACCCCATGAAATGCAGCACGCCAGGCCTCCCTGTCCATCACCAACTCCCGGAGTTCACTCAGACTCACGTCCATTGAGTCCGTGATGCCATCCAGCCATCTCATCCTCGGTCGTCCCCTTC